>VXBA01006011.1:614034-636389 GCA_013399895.1 Serilophus lunatus
TCCCGCAGCGCCCCTCGCAGGGGTCCGTGACCCCCCACCCGCCCCCCCGGCAGGAGCGGGGCCGAGCTCCTCCCCTGTGGCCGCGCAGGGGTTCGGTTCTTTAACTTTTCGGAACGGCCCCGTGTGTGTGTTCAAGTGTTTCGTCAGCTAAGAAGCATTTCACCCTAAAGAAGTGTTTTCAATATGCTGAGTTTTTCTTGTTATCAGCAAAAAAGTTTTCGGATGTGTTGTTTCAGCTGAAATTCTTTGTGGCGGCTAAGCCGCGTTAATTCTTTCTCTGTGTCGTGCTTAAGGCTCCATTGTGAAGCCTGGTGGGGAATCTCTCCCGCTGAATTAAATACGAGCGTCTAGGTTTAGGCTGAATTGCCGCTGCATGGCTGCGCCGGGGCTTTTATCGCTCTCATCACTCCAGCGGTCAGCAGAGTTCAGCGCATTGTCTGGTGAAGGATCAAAAGCATTATTCCTGATGCTGCAGTGAAAATTCCTCTAACATAATTCGGAGATGGGAAGGAGGGGAGACATACGTTTTTAGAAAGCTAGGGAAGTTCAGTATTGATTACTGCAAACACTTCACAGGCAGGCAGCATTCCTGAACACAGAGCTGCGATGGAGGCCATTCCATGGGAGCTCAATTTCTTTCTTTTCTCAGCTGCCTACATGTAACATAAGAATATTTCTAACAGATTTTTTGAACCTTGTTACAATTGTAACAAAGCGGATTTATTGGGCAGCTGTGTGGTAATGCCTGTGAAAAAAAACATTACTGGAAAAGAACTCTGAAACTTAGGTCCTTACAGCTGGCATACTGCGTCAGAAACTCGTTTGGAACTGAACTGGGTTCTTTTTAATCTTGATAAATACATCTGCACTGTGGTCAATCAGAATAAGAAACCTTTATTGGCAAGATAGATAACCAAGCTTTTCAGGTCTGCTAGTTTCCTGTACAAATACAAGCAAATAGTATAACTTTTTACTTAACTGTACTGGGTCTGGTATTGGTTTGTGCATATTTCCAAGGTGTGTTGCAAGTCTTTTTATGGTTTAAGATCGTTGAGAGTGAAAGGGTCCTCAGGAGGTCTGTAGTGCCATCTCCTGCTCGAAGCAGTGTCAGCTCCTGGGTCAGACCAGGTCACACGGGGCTTTATCCCACTGGCTCTTGGAAACCTCTAAGAATGGAGTTTGCACAAGCTCTTTGAGCTCCCCACTCCTGCTGCCTGTCCTCATTACAACAGAGATCTGAAGCTTTTTTTTTGCAAGTTATGCCAGTTGTCTGTAGTTCTTGCACCACGCATGGCTGTGAAGAGCTCTGCTCAGTCTTCATGGTGAAACTTTTACCTGGAAACACAAATCTGTCTCTCTGCAGTGTAGCTAGATTGACTTCAAGTTGTCTGTTTCTCGGAGTAAGATTTCTTTGGACAAAAGAATTGCATAGCCTTTAAAAATATCTGCTTCCTAAAATCATACAGGACTCATTTGGTTTTAAGCATCTGCGTAGTCCATTTAGCTTTTTAAAGTGTACTTCGTGTAGGAAGCCAATATCGAATACTTAAAGGATTCAAATAACTGCAGCTAAATTGAATAGCATATTTTTGTTTTTATCCAATGAAAACCAGTGAGAATGAGAAATAAGTACACAGGGGACAGGAGGAGAGAGACGTGGCTTATTTCTTGTCGGGTCTGGTCATTGGAGTGAGGATAAGGTGTGTTCTGTTAAAGGCTAGAGTTGATGGAGATGTGGAGTCATGCCCTGTTTGGGATGATTGTAGTGAAAGCTGTATAAAGAGAGGGACAGGGAGGAAAGTCTGATAGCCCAAAACTTAATTTATGTGTATGGATCTCGATAATTCTCCCTGTCAAATCTGCCTTGTGTGACCCCTCCTGAATACTGGGGCCAGCTCTGGGGCCAGCAGTGTAAGAGGGACAAGGACCTGTTGGAGTGAGTCCAGAGGAGGGCCATGGAGGTGACCAGAGATTTGCAGCATCTCTCCTGTGAAAGCAGGCTGGGAGAGTTGGAGTTGTTCAACTGGAGAAGAGAAGGCTCTGGGGAGACCTCACAGCACCACCTAGTAGTAAAAGGGTCCTGCAGGAGGGCTGGAGAGGGACTTTTTACAGGGACATGTAATGATGGGACAAAGGGTGATGGCTTCAAACTGAAAGAAGGTAGCTTTAGATTAGATATTAGGAAGGAATTCTTTACTAGGAGGGTGATGAGACACCGGGACAGGTTGCTCAGCAAAGCTGTAAATGCTTCATCCTTGGCAGTGTTCAATGCCAGGTTGGATGGGGTTTTGAGCAACCTATTCTAGTGGGATGTGTCTCTGCCCATGGCAGGAGGGTTGGAATGAGATGATCTTTAAGGTCCCTTCCAACCCAAATCATTCTGTGTATGTGCTGGTAGGCTTGTGACTTAACCTCACTAGTTTGCTGAAAGCTGGTTTGTTCCTTTTATCATCTCTCCTGTATTGTTGTCTGTTGACTATAAAAGCCTTTCTCTTATTTGCGTGTCTGTCTTCTGGCAGAGGTATTTCTGTTTACTTTGTTTTGGTGATTTTATGCTTTCTCAAACTGTATTTCTCAGGTTAGGGAGAACATGAGTACTGAGTGTAGATAATGAATATTTGCTTGCATGTGTTCTGAAAGTTAGTCCTGCCATGTGAGACGTTTGTACCTCTGTATAAGGTAGTTGGAAAACTAATTTTGAACTAAAAGAATACAGTGAAGATGTAGCGGGACCCAAGTGCACACTTAGGGTGTAGGCAAGGCTGGTAGTTGGATGGATAGAGCCAGCAAGGAATTCTTCCACCTGCTCAGAGGGAGCGTTCTGAGTTTGGCCATGGGTTCCTCTTGCCCCTTTGCTTTAGCATCCTCTGAATCCAGTTTATTCAATTGAGTTGTACCTGCGAATAACTGCGTAGGTTGCTGTCATTTTTACTGACAAACTATTCTAAACAGACAAACTATTCTAAATAGAATTTCGTGATTATCAGAATTGACGTGGGAGAATCCAGCTTTTACAGTGCTTGAACTGTCTGTGAAAGTGTAACTTCAGGTCCATGCTGGGCCAGTATTTAAAGAACCTTCATGTTTCTGTGTTAGTTGTTATATTTGTAGATAATAGTGCAATATAAATATGGACATTCATGGAAGTGGTTGACCTGAGAAGACTTACTATTCTGACCCTGAACCTCATTTAATTTTGCAGTCTCCATGAAATGATTAGGTTAAATGCAGGGATTCATTGGGGATTCAGAGTCTCATTGACTGTGAGCACATATTGGCAGCTAGAGAGAATGTGAAATGAGGATTGACTCTATGAACAAGGCCTACTAGGAAGCAGGTACAGAAAGGGGAAGGGGAAGAAGATGATGTCTAATATTAAATATGTGATGGTGAAACTGCTTTATTGAAAACAGGAGGTATACTTGCAAGGTGTGTAAATTTACTGCAGTGACAGAAGTGGGAAGTACCATTTATGAATGCTGTGATTGCTTTTCAGCTTGTAATTCTCTTGCTCTTACCTACATAGGTTTGGAGTATTAGAAACAAGCATTGAAGAGTTTCAAATTGCTCACATAGGCCGTTTTGGATAGGAAAAGTTGCATTGCTGTGTTTTCCCTCTAGCTTCAACGTAACAATCTAATTTAAAAAGCCATAGCGAATGAAATGCATGCCAGGAGTGTGTAAGACAACATAACTGACCTTCTCCTTAAACTTTCTATTTTATTAAGAGGGTTTTCCTAAGGAGGAGACTAAATAGTCTCTCCTTCTGGAATTGAGACAGGAGTTTAGAAATAAAAAGTTCTTATTTCAAATAGTAGTCATGTAGTATAGTTGTAGTATAGTGTAGTTGAGTCATGTAGCTGCCATATAACGTTATAAAAGCTCTAAAAAAGTTCAAAACCAGAATTGAACAACTTTTTGAACTATACATTTGTCTGTAGCTATTTACCTGTAGGTCACAGCTCAGTCTCAGGATTCCAAAGTTCTTAATATGGCAGAGAGTATGATGGATTCTCAGTAGAATATGTTCCATGTATGTTGTATTTCTAGGATTTTGTTCAGTTTATATTGTATTTTGTAGCTAATCTTATAAGTAGCCAGTCATGCATGTATAGTCATTTCAATATGACAGGTCTTACTAGTTAACTAAGATGTTACTCATAATTTTAGAATAGGTCATAAATCTTTGTTCTGATAGGTTTAAATTTTCTCACTATGTTACTTTTTATAAGTTAGATGAATACTGATCTTGTTTTAAAAGGAAAGCCACTTCATATTAATGTTCAACACATTCTTTCTAGTAAACATTTATAATAAGCTGCATCTCTTTTTATGCAGGAGACCTATGAGAATATTCCAGGTCCATCAAAGATCACTTACCTCCTACAAGCAATCCGGAACACTGCCACTCCTGAGGAGGTATGTCTCCGTCACCTTTATCTCTGCAGGTTTTCAAGGGAACTTGGAGAAAGGGGTAAGAAATTCTGGGATAACTGAGCAAGTCTGGCATTAACAGAAGCATCTTAATTTACTGCACATTTGTAGAGGGATCTCTCATCTTGTTTCTTGCATGTCCAGTTCATCAGCTGAGACTTTTTGATGTAGGATATTTAGTTTCAGAAATAGTTTTTCATAAGTGATTGCTTAGATCTCCATTGTTTTCAGTTGTGTGTTTTGCTTAATGAATGGGTGTTTTTCCTTAAAATGTGTAACTAGTATGTGACTGTTACTGTGGTGTTTCTTCAAGTTACAGTTGAGAAATGTTTTCTGGTTTGGGATCTTGTGCCTAAACGTTAAACTTACACCTCATCTCAAACTTCTAATGCTTCTTAAATTGGAATGGGGGGGATAAGATAACAGGTGCATTGTGTGTCTTATTTGGATGGATTTTACATTTTGTCCTGTGTGGGGGAGGATATACCCATTAAGTCGTTTAGCAGTACTATAGAATGAGTGGAGAGCAGTCTAAGCACTACATAAGTTTTATCTCTGGGCATACAGAGATATACTTATTCCTTCATTTTGTAAAGGCTCAGAACTTTAGCAGTCACTTAAAATATTTACTGGTAAACCTATTCACTTGGATATGCAGAGTGAAGAACTACTAAGCTTTCAAATACTACAAATCTCAGAGTAGAAAAAATAAGTCAAAATATTTGACTTTTTTTTAATTTCAGATCTCACGTTTTACTGAGCATCAGAAGGATGTAGCATGTAGAATTTCTGTACAGTGTTGTAAGACCATAAGTGTGCTGTTTCTCTATGAATAATGATCTCTTCTAGTAGATTGTGTTCAGTTTAGAGATAGATGTCATTTGTGCTTTTTAATGCTAAGAAAGTGTCATCTTACCCATACTGATGTTTATCTACCTACAAAGTAGTGTTCTTCTGACAGAATCCTTCAATATTGTACTAGCAACTGGTTGCACAGGTGTTATCTAGTTTTCCCCCCTGGCCCTCTGAGGTGTTTCAAATGATGGAAGACTGTAGAGCAGTGTCTCCTGGATTTGAATTTGCTGTGGAAGAGATAACTGCTGCTCCTTTTTCCTCAGAGTAATATCATATATAATAATCAGATTATGCTGTGCCATAGAAGTCATGGCTGCATTGCACATACTGCTGTTTTGAATACATTTAGCAAGTCTGAGTCAAAGACTACAAAAGTTTTGCTTCTGTAAATAAATACTTGCTCCATGTATTTGCTGATTTTATTCCCTTTAGATCAGCTAAGGAAATATCCCAGTGTAAAACTTTCTAAGATTTTTGCCAATGGCTTGGCTTTCAACATAAAAAGTGTAAAGAAACTTTTCACCTATAGAAGCTACTCTTACCAAAGACATCAGAGCTAACATTTGTAAAATGACATTTAACTCCACTGATACATACGTCAAGGCAAGGTTTAAATGTTAGCTCTTAAGTAAACATTAGATGCTGGACTCAAAAAATCCTGATTAATAAAATCTACTAACAACCTCTCTTGCCTGTAAATCCAAGTGCTTAGTAGCCTAATTAGAGCCTAAGTAAAGTAATCCCCCCATGCTTGATGTAAACATTGTATATAATGCTGGGAAACATTCTGTGTGTGCTTAGTGTGAGGCTGTTATCAACAGGTAGGCAATTTGTTTCTTCAGGGTTTATATAGATCCAAATGCTGGCAGAATGCTGCATGTCACCAGTGGATAGAGCTCTGGGCCTCGTATGTGTCCACTGAGCACACTGAATGTGTCAGCACCACTGAACACAGGATGCTGGAAGGAGCTTCAAAACTTTAAAAATCCTTTGTCCAGCCCATGTGAAAGATGGGTTCAGATCCCTCTTCATCTTGAAGCTTCTGTGTTGCTTTACCTCCTCCCAGGCAAACTAGGCTGAAGAAAATACTCCATCCAGTTTGCATGAGTTAGGCAGCTGTGTTGTACGGAATACCTGATTCATAGGGCTGTTCCATCAGCAGCTGGGAGAATCCTGGCCCTGCAAACTGTTAGCTTTGGCATTTAAATGGAGAAACAGGGATGCAGATGGTGCTCCCAGGACAGCTTGTATTTGATGTGGCAAACACCAGTAAAATAGATTAGGAATAACTCTCTCAACTACCTATGTAACAGGTTTTCACCTAACCAGAGGCTAAACTGTGGAAATAATCACATTTTCATACTTTCCTGATAACAGAGAAACTGTTCACAGAAGTGGAGGGAAGCATCTGACTTAGCAATTACAACACTTCTATGACAGGTGAAGTTTGTACACCTCAGGCTGAGGAAGGGATTGAACCCAGGTCTGCAACTTTCTGGGCAAACAGTCTCACTGTTAGGAAGTTAGGACTCTACTTTCTTCCTGTGCAACTGCATTTTAAAGGGTTGAACAGCAAGGTAGTGAGTGTTCACAGCAAGGTGGTATGTATTTACACTTTATTTGATGCATTTTATTCCCTACTGTTAATAGGCTGTTCCTTCACAGTTTTGATTTAACACATAAGAGGAGCAGAGGTTCTGCATTTTCTCCTGCATTTGTTTTCTTTTTGGTTAAGTCTAGATTGGCAGGTTTTGATTGTCCCCTAATTTGTAGATACGTAATATAGTAACAAATGCTTTGTTAAACTGTTCCTGCTGTACTCAGAGCCCTTTGACCACTCCCTTTCCCCTCCCCATATTGTCACATGAAGGGATGCATTTCTTAGTCCAAAAACTGCTGCTGTGGACAGATTCCCTTTCAGGGTTTATGGGGGAGGAAGGCAGTCCAAGGATGCATCACAGCTCTGCCTTTGAGTTGTCTGTGGGCCTCAGGCACTCTGTGCTCCGAGTTCCACGTGGGCCTGGATCTCTGAGTGAGGTTCTGCGAGTCCATCATTGGACTGTGTCCTAAATATTGTTTACTTCCATCCATGCGAGTTTTCTTCCTTGAGTACTTAAAAAGAACAGTAGAACAAAAGTAAAAATCACTGAGACAATGCTACACAAGATGGTCAGTCTTTTTCTTACAAAATATGAAGGATTACATTGACACTTTGAATACTAATGGAGAGCATGGTGTCTTCTGCTGCCCTGCTCAGCAAGTTGGTTTTCTTCTTGTGCAAAATCCTAAAACATTTTTAAAGCCCTGTAAATTCTACTAATAAGAAGTAATATGTTGAAATTTGATTACTATTACTACTTTTTGTTAATAATTTTGGCATTCCATTGTTATGTGAGCATGTCAGTAATTCAGACATGCTGAAGAATCCAATGCTAGGAAAAAATTTGCTCTTTTTATGGTTCGTTGTTTTTATTCTTCTTTGGGGATGTGCCTTCATATTGTTCCTGTTCTCATTAAAAGCTATAGCTGCTATATTGCAGGATTTTAAAATGGTTGTTTGGGTACATATCTTGTAAAACATAAAAGAACCTTTGGGGTGTGTAAAAAATTTGTACTTTCTTTCTTAAAGCAGAAGAAACAGCCCCAGAGCTGCCATTAATCCAGCCATATTTGTCATAATTAAATCGACAATGATAGTTTTCATATATAAGTGAATATCTCCTGAGGAAAGTGTGCCATTTATTTACTACTAAAAGTCAATTGCTCATTTGTCACTCCTTCAAACATTTGAGTTTGCTTTAGGGATTTGGGATTTTTTTTTCCCCTAAGATAGTAACTCTCACCAGGAGATAATTCATGTAGTACTGATCTTGTGTCTTTCTATATGCCTTGTTTTTACATATTTTATTACTTTGCAGGCAGTTTGTGTTTATCAGTCTTCTAGTATTCTGAATTCTTCAGAGTTGAAAATTCTTATCTTTGTTTTCATAAAGCATGTGGTCTCAAGATCTATTCCGTGTCTGGTCATCTGTTTTTGCTTCAGGAAAGACTTTAATTCAATGTGGCTTCAGTCAGTATTGAATGTCAGGGAATATGCACTGAAACACAGTGCCTTGAGTAAGGGAAGACATTACACCAGAGTTTGTACCTTGTTCAGTCCCAGTAAACTTGCTTCCCAGTCAAGGCTTTTTCTATGTAAGTTTATTACACTAATAAGGAAAAATTTAATCTTTCCCAGTATTGGTGCTGCAGATAGGAGAAGGAAAGATACCATTATACTGGTGTACTGTTAAAGTTTTTGGACATGTTGTTAGTGAGATTCCCAGAGACAGACGGAAAGAGTCTCCTTCCTGACTCACAGTCCCCATGGGACAGTCTATTACTAGAGAGGCTTGTCTTACGATGGGAGCTACAGCACAGGCGGGCACTGTGATTCTGTGCACCTGCTGACTCCCTTGGATCTTCTAGGGAAGATCATTTCCTACATGTGTGGTGGCTTTATTCCACATTGGAGCTGTTGAGGAGGAGATAAGGAATTGTCTGAAGTTGGGTTCAGGTCTGGTCCTTCCCTCCTGCTACTTAGAGAGATGCTTTGTGTGCACTCCTCTTTAGCTGTAAGAAGAGAGCTGGGTAGTCTGGAAAAAGACACAGTGAGTCTGGAGACTGCAGGTCATAACTATTGTATAGTAGAAGTTGAGACTTTACAGAGGTTTGTGTTTCTCATCTATGGGTTATGCAGTAGCAGTAGATCTTCTGGAAATGGGACTTGGTCACTTCTGCCACTCATTGAACATTTTTGAATTCCAAAGACTGTTATTAATGAAATTTTTTTTCATTGAAGTGTGCATTAATTAAGAATATCTTAGGAAAAAAATATTGAATGCCTATTGTGTTGAATTGGTTTTTGTGAGGATTTAACACATAAAGGTTTGGTTAGGTGTGTTAAACTTTTGTCTTTACTGCAAGTGTTGCTCTAGTAATTTTAAACTACCAAACCATGTTTTTTCCTGCTTGTAGTTCTTGTTCAATTGTAAATAAATACAGATATGTAAATGATACTGTTGTAGAATTGCTGTATGGATGCAGTAAGCTTAGAAGATTGCAATGTGTGTTATTGAGGTTCCTATGCTTAAGTTTAGGTTTAAAGAAGAAAGTTTCGTCATAGGCCTGCAAAATGCTAAAAGCTTTGTTTTGGTTTGGGTTTGTGTGTGTGGTTTTTTCACAGAATATGCTGAGTGGGAAGGAACTCAAAAGGATCATCAAGTCCGTCCATTAGCCCTGCACAGGACCATCTCCGACAGTCACACCGTGTGCCAAGAGTTGTTCAGAGCAGAGTTTTATTTGTCAAATTCCAACTGTAGGTTCCTGAATCTTTAGCTTGGAGTTGGGTTGTTTGAGATAGTGAAGGAGGGTTTAGAGGTTAATTATGTGATAAAGTTGTCCCAGTAACTGACTTGTTAATCCAAAACCAAACCAATCTGGATTATAATGATCTCAGGAGACCATTTAAAACAGAAAGAATACATGCTTTAAAGATCTTTCAGTAATACAGCTAAGTCCTTAAATTGTCACAAAATATGTTTGAGGTTCAGCTATAGAAAAAAGCTGAATACCACAATCCTATGATTATTTCTTTGAAGAGCTCTGTCAGATACATGGTTGTAAACTGATGTTTCTTTACTGTGTTTTCTTACTACCATATTTGTCATCTGTTGCTTGAAAAGGTATCCCATGCACCAAATAAATCTGTACAGTGAAAACATCATTTGGAAGCATGATGTCAGTTGTCTTTCCTTGTAAGAGCACGACTGTCATATCCAAACACTTTGACACACGTACTTCTCCTTCCCCAGGCCCGGCAGATGGCAGCTGTCCTTCTGCGCCGCCTCTTGTCATCAGCATTTGAGGAAGTTTATCCAGCTCTGTCACCTGAGGATCAGGCATCAGTCAAAAGTGAATTGCTGCTCTTTATCCAGTTAGAAGTGCAGTCCACTATGAGAAAAAAAATATGTGACATAGTCGCTGAATTGGCCAGGAATTTAATAGGTAATTTATTTCTTCATGATGATTTTTGTGGTAAAATGTTTATGTATTGATTGTAGTTGTATTTGTATCTCTTGTTCTCTAGTCTTGTGTAGACATTTGCACATGATGTGCTAACTGATTTCATAGTTTATAATAAAACCTAATATTTGTTTATGTTATCCTTAATCAGGCAAAAATTGTCCGATTGTTTAAATTGCTTGAGTTTAGGTGAGATTGCATTAAGGTTTATAAACCAATTTTTTTATAAAGTGTCGGAAATATTATGCTGAGCATCTGCATCAATTTCTTTTTTTGAGTGCTGTTGTATAACAGTAAATAGAGATGATCTGTTCTGGAGTGCTTTTATATTAAACATTTTAACCATATTTTGCACTGTGACTTAGGCACATCTTCTAATCACATTTTTTTAAATTAATTTCAGTAGTGATGACTGGTTTTCCTGCACAACTGAGATCACACCAGTTAAGCTGTCTTGTCCTAAAACTTTTTTGTGTTTAATGTAGATGAAGAAGGCAACAACCAGTGGCCAGAAGTTCTGAAATTCTTATTTGACTCTGTCAATTCTCAGAATGTGGGACTGCGTGAGGCTGCTCTACATATTTTCTGGTAAGCCTTCGGACTTCGCTACATTTTTGAAGGTTACCCAAATCATGTCTAAAAATGTAAGAAAAATTGCCACAATTTAATTGACAAGCGACCGTATTTGTTTCTTTTATTCTGTTGTATTGTGATTTACTTAACCCTTGCATGTACAGTTACAATTTGTAGCTTGAATAATGGGTAAGTTTAAAACAGTAGTTAAGGTTCAGCTTGTGTGAATTTTTATTAATGTTATGATCTTATCCTCAGGAATTTTCCTGGGATTTTTGGGAATCAACAGCAACACTATTTGGATGTCATTAAGAGAATGCTGGTTCAGTGTATGCAAGATCAGGAGCATCCCTCAGTAAGACCTTTTTGCTCTCTTGTCTTATTAATATGTTCTGGACATAGAAACTTGGGGCAGTAGTCTCAAACCTAAAGGTTAAACCATAGATTTCAACCAGAGAATTGCATTACCTGAAACTCCTTATGGAGTTTTGACTATGCCTTCTGCCAAACAGAAGATTCAAACCCTTTTGTGGTCCTAAAGGTGACTGGCTGGCTCATATCTGCATTGCTTAGGCCCAGTCTCTTCCCTAGCTCTTATGCTTGGATAAAAACCCAGTTGTAGTGTTCCAAAGCAGAGCTGGGGTTTTAGCCAGCCACATCGAGGGGGCAGAAACTCCTTGTTAAATTTTCTTCCTGGCCCTTGTGTTTAACAGTGTAGGTCTGTAATGTCTCCACACCATATGTCTTGAAACTCTGAATGTACAACTCCTCAAACTTTTTTCGTGTTTTACTTATAAGGGCATATTAGCAAGCCTTGCTTTTCTGGAAGGCATCAGGTTGATTGATTTGTGCAGAGAATTGTCCTCTGAAAATGCTTCTCTTGTTGAGTAAAATGCTGGGCAAGGATAGGAAACCCTGCTGTGGTATGTGGGTTCAGTTTGCTGCTCCCCCATGGATTACTTTTTCTGACCTTTGAAAGTCAACTGAGTAACATTTTCTAAAGGACCACAAGTCATGCCTTTAAAGAAGCATGTCTTAGACACTTAGATCACACTTCTTCAAAAATGAGACTGTGACACTTGCATGCACATTTGAAGAGGGGTTTTTTGTTTGCTGTCGTTAAACAAAAGCCACCAAAACAAAAAACAAAAAACAAAACTAGGGAATACTTGCCACCTCATGATATGATAAAATTTTTGTATCAGGGAGTGCATAGATGCTGAAAGTCTTCATTATCTTTTCACCTGAAATTGAAGTAAGATATAAAATCTCATGTTAAAAACTAATTGCAATATCTATTAGGAAAATGCAAAAGGGAAATAATTAAAAATGCAATCTCGTAATAGGCCTAATGTTAAAAGAAAACACTGGCATGTGTCATTACCAGTGTGTTACATTTCTTTCTCCAATCCTGTCTTGTAGATCAAGACTCTGTCTGCTAGAGCTGCAGCTGCATTTGTACTTGCTAATGAGCACAATGCTCCCCTTCTTAAACATTTTGCAGACTTGCTACCTGGAATCTTGCAGGTAAGAAACCAAACAAGTAACACGTAATGTGCCATTACTGTCTATATGTTGCCTGTATCCAAGTATTGGTCTGCAAGTTTGTGTAGTGTGTCATTTTTTGCCAAGACCTGGATTAACTGTGTCTCTGTGAGCCACACATCAGTCACCAGCAATATAGTTGATACTAATAAGGAATTTTGCAAACACAAAATAATTGGATTTTAAGGAAAATAGTTCAGTGCTGATTAACTTATCCAGTGTTACTTGGATAAATGAGTTAAAATTCTTTGTAAGGTGTTTTAGGTCAAAATCATACAGTTTTTAAGTTAACCATGATACTGAAATATAGTTTAAATATGTGCTACCCTGAGACTTCAAGTCATTGACAGTTGGGGAATTCACAGACTCATGATAGCCTGTATCTCTTCACTTTAGAGAAAAGCTTAGAATTATTATTATCATAGACTCTCAGACGGAGAACACCTACCGATTATCTTTATTGTTTGATAAATTTGAAAATTACAAACAAAATGCTATTTTAAGCTTCATACAATTTCTGAGGCTGGATTAGAGCTGTTGGGTGGATGAATTTGAGCAGAAGTTGAAATTCTAATTTCTGATCTGGGGAAACTTTTGGAGGGAAGCCTTTTG
Source organism: Serilophus lunatus (assembly GCA_013399895.1). Taxonomy (NCBI): domain Eukaryota; kingdom Metazoa; phylum Chordata; class Aves; order Passeriformes; family Eurylaimidae; genus Serilophus; species Serilophus lunatus. Next base: position 627,118 of record VXBA01006011.1, read on the forward strand.
TGAAACAAATAATTTGAGCTCTAAAGGGTGACAGTTTCACAGTACAATTTCCTTTGTATATCAGGAAGAAGTGGAAGTAACGAAGTACCTGTGGTAACAGTGGTAGTGAAGTTCTGGTAATTCTAAATTAGGTTAAAGAGTGACTCCTTGCTGAAGTCAGAACAGCAGGTTTCTGTTGACAGTGTGAGCTGTAAACTTTGTATGTGCTTTGTGGCAAGCTGAAGAAAAATTGTGCCCAATTTACTGGCTTCTGCAACTGATGTAATTCCGCTAGATCGTAAAAGGAAACTGAGAGGAATTAACTTGAAAATGGACTATAGTGTGTATAAAATGAATGTTTTGATATTGAGGTCACTGTTTGGGAGTGAGTCCCTGTCTGTGACTTAAACAACAAAATTGTTATTGATAAAAAGTTGTAACTGACTGAGAGGACCTTGGCTACATAGTACTGTTTGAGCAGGAGTGAGGCATGACATTTATCTTGATGTTTGGCAATTAAATAGTATGCTGTTTTTAGACTTCAGACTAATAGCCCACTTTGTGTGATATAAATTTCAATGCTACTATTTTAGACTGTAAAAATACATGAACTTGGCTTGCATTTTCAAGCTTTATTTTGCAAATATGGAGCACATGCTACAAAATTTGACTTTTTCAAGTACTTGCTACAAGAAGAACTAGATTTTCTGGCTGTGGTAACACAAGATGGATATGAAGATCTGAGTTTATAAATAGGAGATGGGATGTGTTAGAATAGTGGTGAGTGACCTCTGAAGACAGTTGGATGCTTTTTATGTTGCTGTTGAAGTTTGTTTTGTTGAAATACTGGTGTGGTAAAAAAAGCTAAAAATAAAACTCTGACTTAGCAAATCAGTCCTTTCAGTACAAGAGCTATAATTGTTATGCTGCAAGTGGAACTTAGAGCTAAGTTGAAACTTACCCACGAGCTTTATTATGCAGTGGAGGTGAAAGCAGATAGAACTTAACTGACTTGTGTTATTGTTGTTGTTTGATACTACAGAAGAGAGCCTTTTTGGGCTCACTGTAAGCTTTGAACATCTTTCTTCAGGAGCTTTGTCTTGCTTTAAAAAACTGTCAGATTTGCAATGGATATAAAATACAGTTTTACAGGAACTTCCAGTAAATACTACATTATTTTTTGCCAGAATCAGAGGATGAGTGGTAACTATTAGAGCAAAAGGCCTTAACCATGAAAGATGTTTTTTCTTTCAGAACATTTCTTTTAGTAGAAGATGCTGCTTCTGTGTTGAAAGTATGGGCTAGTTAAGTGAAATTATTAAAAAATGTGTTGGATTCTTATGTACTAAAAGCACTGAACTATTCACTTCAAAAAATGTTTCTTCATTGGGAAGACATAAAATACTTTGCTCATAAAATTCCTTTCAGACCCCAGAAGTGTTTTTAAAGACCATTTCTCCTTTCAAACTTTGGGTTTTCATGTACTACTAGATTTTAACACCACTGAGTAACTGTTCCGTTTTGGCCTTAAAATATGAACGTGATCAGTTAAAAGTAAGTTTTAAATTACATTTCCATATGTGGCTATGGGTTTAGGAAAGACAGTTGCAAAATGCTTGATTTCTTTTCCTCTTTGCTATGTCCTGTGACTGAAGGCTGAGTGGTTTGCTTTAATTTGATGACTTTACAGATGTGTTTAGAAAAAAAATTATTTAATCTTGACATTGCTGGTGTTTATAAGGATAGGCTAATCAAAGCTCTTCTCATGCAACAGGGAGAAGGGGAGTTAGGCTTGTTTTTCTTCTTTTGGGCATAGTTTATTTTAAATTTGAAGTTGTTCTTGATAAAACACTGTGGTTGTGCATTTTGGCACCTCTGATGTGTGATCCTGATCCTTTCTGAGCGTCTACAGTGTTAGAGTTGAACATTGTGAACCACAACTTACTTGTAGAACACTTGTAGTTTTGGGCTCTGCATAGTATCTTGTTACAGACTTATGCACGCAGGCCTGACTCCAAGATCCTGCTGAAAATGCAGTCTGAGTGAAGGCTTCTGATTAATTAGTCTCTTATTGGTCCTCAGGGTACAGCTTGAGCTGAGTGCTTCCACAGAGGGACCCTGCCCCAATTCACACCTCTCAATTTCATACCTGCACCACCATCACTCACTCCCCAACCACTTACTTCTGGTTGGTGGTCTCTCGATTTCTTAGTGGCTTTCACTGTTGCTGAGCTGGCCTTCTTCTGAAGTTACTTCATTCTCTTGGAATTATCTCCTTGGTCCTTATCTTCCTCATTGTGCTTGTATCTGCTGGAATCAGCTAGTTCTTTGTTAGCAGCATTAGTTTTAAAGAAAGTTTACTCTGCTCAGTTCTTGTGGCTTAGGGCTTCCACAGTTTAGTTACTAATGCTAAATGAGACTGTTCAGGGAGGCAAGAGTACCATTAATCAAATTCTTTCTATTACACTGGTCCCATTTATAGTGGTGTTTGTTTTTATTTAATTTTATCTTCATCTTATCTTTTTATAGGCTCTAAATGATTCCTGCTACCAAAATGATGATTCTGTTTTGAAATCCCTTGTAGAAATTGCAGATTCTGTTCCTAAGTATTTACGACCGCATTTAGAACCTACATTGCAACTAACTCTGAAGGTAAAGCTAGGAATGTTTTTTAAAAATCACTTTTTCCACTCCAAAGCTTCTCTTCTAACCATTTGCTCCAATCTTCTGGGTTGTAGTTGTGTGCAGATGCCAGTCTCAGTAACATGCAGCGTCAGTTGGCGCTTGAAGTAATTGTGGCCTTGTCAGAAACTGCTGCTGCTATGCTGAGGAGGCATACAAATATTATTGCACAAGCCAGTAAGTATTTTACTCATTTTCTTTGTTGGAACAGTTGTCCTTTACAGTATTAAATTGACTTTGCAGGTGATCAGTGGCAAAACCATATCTGAGAGTTTGCTGGTGCTGATAACTTCAGAAAACTCAATTCAGTGTCACCTAATGCAGAAAACCCCTTCCTACTATGACTTGTGAGAAATCAATTTTATGGTTGCTTATGCAGCACCAAAAACTTGAATAAAATGCAGTAGACTCTTATTAGATGTTTCAAAGGAAAATACTACGTTTATGCTTTCGTGCTGGCTTTGGAGATTTTTACTGTTAAAAAGAGTTGGTGCATTGAGTGCTGAAGGTCTATGTTTGGAGTTTGGTATGTAGGCCAGATACTCTGGTGCTGGCAGCTGAAGACTGAAGAAATTCAGCATGCATGTTGAGAGTCAATGTTGAGTTAAAGCTGTGAATTAAAAATCAGATGCTTTTATAACTTTTTACAAATAATCTAATTAGTCTGTTTAACATGCAGATTGTAAATGCTTTGAAGCGACACTTTTTAAATCATGCATTATTATTTGAAATGCTAAAAATAAGTGTCTTCTGGACAGGCCCGGCAGCATTGCTATGTGCAGTGGTGCTTCTCCACCTTTTATACCCTTTGTGACTAGATCAGGACAGTGACACAGCAGTGTAGCCTGCTTTTCTTTCCCTGTCATACTTGTATTTGTGTAGATTTTTGGTTGTTTCCTGAAACTTGCATAAAAGGCAAGTGTGTGCTCAGGCTGGAGAAAGTTTTGTAGATAGATGTCATTAATATAATCATAAAACTTCTAGAAAATGTTATAAACTGGATCTGCTTGGCTTAAGTGTTTAAACTATTGAGATGTTTTGTTGACTAGTAAAATAGTTTTTAATGAACAGGTTCTTTTAGAATATATTTTGAAATTTGAAAATTTTAAGAACAATATATTTTCACTCTCTCCTGTAGCTTGTTGCAAATATTAACACTTGACACTTGCTGATCCCACATTATTACAAGCTTCTTATCTGATTGGGCAGCATAGTGAAACACCTCATACCTCTTCAGCACATATTGCTTTTATGTTGAGTTGCTAGTTGCCGTTTAGGAATGAAATACTTGTATTAGGATACAGCACTGTAGGGGAATTAAATGCTTTTGATTTGCAGTTCATTTTAAAATTGTTCTTAATATATCACTAAAGAGAAAGACATTTATTTTGCTGAGCTGGTGAAGCAGTTCAGAGAATGAGAAAAAGGTAGTCACAAAGGATTGGTTATGTCTTGGTTTTGTTTCTTTGTTTAAAAGGTTTTCTGTTTACATTCGACTAAAAAGTCAATAGATCACTTGATAGAACTAGAACTGGGAGTTAGGTAAAATTGTTGTCTTGTGGTGATTTTACTGACCATGATGCTGATTTAGGAGTGTATGTCCTGTGTGCCAGTTAGCTGCTCAGGAATTCCATTTGGTTTCAGGCTTCCTTCCTTGAGCTCAGTATTCAGGATAGCAGTGTTTTGTTGCCCTTTCCCTGCAAATCAAAGATGCATTTCCCTACAGTCTTCAGAAAGTAGAGTGTCACAGCTTGTTCAGATATGAAGCAGGCTCAGTGGCCTGATGATGAACTTGCTTGTAAGCAGTCTATATATCGGCAGTAATTAAATTTTGAGGGCTTATTGGAACAATGATGAAACTTCAATACACAACTCAACATTTTTTAAAAAACCCTTTGTGAAACTACACTTGCTGGCAGCGACATTCATATTAAACATCAAGAAGAAACAAGATATTTTAGGTTCTAGATATAATGATGGCCAGAGGGCTTTGGATGACAGTTTGTGCTCAGCCTTGTTTGTTAGCAGCAACAGACACTGACATCAGTTTTTGGACCTGCATAGTATGTGTGGCAGATGTTTGTCTTCTGTATTTCATAAGTGTAGTGATGATACGTTATTCTCACATGTGTGCTTATGTCTGTGTCTGAAAAACTTCTGAACTGTAATAGTCAAGGGGGTTTTTGAGGTCTAGTAAATGTATATAAAATTTTGATGTGTAGGCATCATACTAGAGAGTTCCCATTGTCTGTAGTTATCTTGCTATTTGTATAAAAGCCCTCTGAAGGTTTTTGCAGATGTTATAATCTCCATCTGAAAATACACAGCCATATCAAGCAAATCAATTCATAGTTTGATCTTTTCTTGATATTTCCCCACAAGACTATCAGTGAGCAGTAATTTCTTCTGCCATCAGTTGACTAGAACTTAATCATCTGTCCAGATGTGTGGTGGAGAGTTTGCTTAGGGTGGTGGTTTTATAGTAACTTACAGCAGTGTAAGTGAAATTCACCAACTGTACCAATTGCAGTATCCTTGATCGGTTCGAGTAAATCTCATTAACTGGATGGACAGTTACTGTGTGCCTACCAGTTATTCAGGTAGGTTGCTGTAAAGGACAGTTAGCTATGATAACTGTTTTCAAGATGTGAGGTAGACTGCCCTATAAAGATTCTTAAAGTTTGGAGGTTGAATATTTGTCTAAAAGCTTTTGTTTCCAGGTCAAAGTGAAACTTTCTGGCATCAATGATGTTGAATTCAAACAACTGCTCTGAGTGGTTAGCCTGTACTACCAAGTAGTACACTCTGAAAGTGCAAGGTAGACTTTTTACCCTTTGTGCTTCTGAAGGGCACGGGAACTGGCAAACTTGGAACAGCCAAATCACTGCACTTCTTCCTACTGTGAGAACTCGGAAGAATAGGTGATGCTTGTTGTGTGGTAGTTCAGTGTTGTGATACGGATTGTGTAATTGTCTGTATAAAGCCTTAGACTGAAAAAAGCAGACAGCATGAATCCACAGATATAGAAGTAGAAAGTCATGGATCATTATGTGCAAGATACCTTTATGAAACAAACCAAAAATTTTATTAAGTGGGGAAAAAAGAAATCTCAAGTTCTAAACCATTACCTAATTGTAAAAGTTAAACTTTATGCTAAATGACCACTGTACATATAGTTAACAAACTTAATCATGTAAGTTAAACTAAGGGTTCAGTGTTACTCTTTAATAATTAGTAAGTGCTTTCATCAGTAAATGTTCAAAGAATGATGTCAGAGTTTTAGCAGTTCTGATGAAGTATATCTGAGTTCTTAAACCATATAATACTACTTTTAACTCTTGAAAGGACATAAAATTTATTGAGGAATTTGCTTTTTATAATCTTCATGATTTACAAGAAATCTTGCATTGCACTATGAGTCTTGGTAAGAAATACACTCAAGTTTTCTTTTACTCTTGATTTGAATGTTCTGGAAATACTTTTCTGACAATCTATTCTGAATTACTGGCTGATGCAGTTTGACAGACCTGACCATCTGCTACTGGAAGAAGAGTTATTTTTCTTCAAAAATGCTTTGAGAGGAGAGAACTTAAAATTTGTTCTTGTTATTTGAGAATCTATTTTAAGAAAGCAGCCTGAGTTGAAAACTGTTGTTTTTTCAGTTCCTCAAATGTTAGCAATGATGGTTGACTTGGAAGAAGACGAAGACTGGGCAAATGCAGATGAGCTTGCAGATGATGATTTTGACAGGTAATTATGAAACTAGTTGTTTCAATATATATTAAGACTGTGGCTAAAGGCAGGTTTGAAGTGCAGAATGCAAATCACTGCAGTGCATTCCATTTTCTTTAGTCAAATAATTCTTGTAATTTTGTTCCATCAGTCATGAGCAGTTTAAATGTAGGTTACTTAGTTTACTTCCTTGCTGAACAGTCCCTATTTCAATTTCCATATGTTGCTGTAATTTGACAAGTTGCATGTTCTCATGTCTTCTGTCCTGTACTGTTTCAGCTTTTCAAACCTCAGTTTCTTCTGTCATTTGTGTTACTTAGTTCCAAATCACAGAATATTCTGGGTTGGAAGGGTCCCACAAGGATCACTGGAGTCCAACTCCTCAGTGAATGATCCCCTACAGGGATCAAACCCACAACCTTGGCATTATCTGCAGTCAGTGCCTCCTAATACTTTAAACTGAGGGCTAATCTTGAAGTTAGCTGGAACCAAAGCTGAAGCATACTGACCTGTTTAATGATCTACAACCAATCTCTTCATATTTTTCTCTATGTGTTCAGTAGCTCATCTTTGTTGTGTGTTAGGCAAGAAAGATCTAAGGATGTCCAATCATTTGGATTTGCTTATTCCTACATGGTTTGTAGCTTGCTTTTACTAGAATGGCAGTGGTTTGTCTGTAGCGTCCTGCTACATTTGCTTTTGTCCAGCTACAGTTAGCATGAAGCAGAAGCAAGCAGAAATATTTAGGAGATTACTATCTCCTCACTCTTGTGAAGACACAGACGTTCATTTACCAGTCTAGACATCTTTTTGGTATATCTGGCATCTCCTTCCAGACTCAGATGTAATTAGTGTTTTGACACAATTTATCACAGAATACTTCATAGGAAAATAGGCAATAGAAGAGATGTTGGTTTACCCTGAACTGTGTAACAACTTCTGCTAGATATCAGGCATATAAAGACACCTGCAGAACTGATGGGAGTAGGAATAGGAATTAATGGAAGAATATGTTTAATCTTTGACTTACTTGGAATATTTTTTTTTTTTACATAGTAGACCATATCCTTTTAATTTGTTTCCTCAGTGCTGAAATTTTACCATACAGGTAGAACTGTCAGACACCACCACTACATTCAGGTTTGTTAAGTATTTATATCTTTTTCAGTCAGCTGAATATCAAGAAGAAATAAAATATTAAAGTTCAAATCCTTATCAAGCCTCTCAGGGTGTGGAAATTTATTCAGATGGCTTACTTTAGGCAGCTTAGTAAGTACACCAAATCATGCAATCGAGGCATGCCATTTTCTCTTTATTGTCGGCAAACTAACTTTGTTCTTCAAAACACGGCTTAGTTGCCTATGGATTTTGGAATGAAAATTTTCCTTTTCGTAGTTAGAAGTCAAAAGTAGAAGTGAGCAAAGATCAGAAAACAAGTTACGCTCAGGAACCTTAGCACAAAGAGAAACATAGCTCCTTTGGGCCTTGGAGTAATAGAAGAGCTTGAAGCTTGGACACAAAATACTGGACATCTGCTGGTCGTTGATTATGTGTGTGGTGGTAGTTTTTTCTTTTAGCAGGGTAATTCATAGTGGTGCTATGTGTTTCCCACCACTGAAGTTCACATTTATGGAGAACTCGGTGGCTGATGTGCATGCTAATGTCTTCTGGTGCTTGAGTCTGTAGCTTTGGAAGAAGTCTGGAATTCTTGTGCAGTGATTTTTGTGCTAATGATCACCAGGCTGCACCCTAGTTAGGGTGTGTTCGAATCTGATTAAGGGGGATGTGAGTCATCCTACACAAAAGCAGCAGGGAATATTGTGGCATTTCCAGTTTTCTGTTGCTCTGACTTCATAGAGCAGTGAAATTCTAAAGGAGGAAAAGGTTAATCCAACTTCCTCTTTTCTTAGCAAAAGCCTTGCAAACTTTGCGGGGAGGTGTGTGGTCATTTTTTTTCTGAGATAAACTATCTTTATTTCCTCACACTGAATGTGTGAAATAATGGTGGGAAGAAAGAGCTCAAAGAATGTAATTTCAGATGAAAGCTGCTGTTAACTCCAGTGAATTTGCTCCAGTCTGAGCCTGTGTGCCCATGCACCACTCTGCTGCTGGTGATGTGTCTGTTTATTTGAACATGACTCATCTGAAGAACAAACACAATACCATCAATATCTTTCTGCAAATACCTTTGTTCACAACATGTGAGTTTCTAGACTCAAGGTTTGTAAGGAGAATTGGAGATTCAAGCGTAGTAATTTGAAGACCTCTGTTTCTGATCCAGCTGACTAGTACTTTAAAGAACAGTGAGATCCATCCCTTTCTGAACCATTACTCAGCTTTTACATCACGATGAGTGTCTAGGATGGACCATAATAACCTTGAGCTATTACAGTGCTAGCCATACCCAGACTGTGACAGTAGTTTTCTCTGTCCTGGAAACTTTCTTGCCTTTCTGTATGGAATGATTCTACTGGGTGGAATAATTCACATTACACAGATAATGTTTGGCTATTCTCAATTCTGTATCTGAGAGTCAAAAATTTCTCACTGTATTGGTTTTTCTGTGGCCAGGTTTTGGTGGCAGTGGGGGGGGGCTGAGGGAGAGGCTTCTTCAAGAAGCTACTGGAAGTTTCCCCATGCCCAGGCTGGGCCCGCTGCTGGCCAAGGCCAGGCCAATCAGTAGTTGACAGAACGCCTCTGTGATAACATATTTAAGAAGGAAGAAAAAAAAAAGTTGGTAGAGAAAATGAAGATGGCTGCCGAAGAGGAGCAGGGTGAGAGCCTGTGAGCAACCACACAGACACCAAGGTCAGTGCAGAAGGAGGGGGAGGAGATGCTCCTGGCGCCGGAGCTGAGATCCAGCTGCAGCCCATGGGGAA
>VXBA01006011.1:636593-663714 GCA_013399895.1 Serilophus lunatus
AGCAGCGGCTGAGAACAGCAGCTGACCACAGCAACACCTCCCCCCCCCCACCTCGCCTTTTCCCTTGACCGCTGCGGGAGAATAGGTTGGATGTAAGAAGGAGGGGGTGGGGGGGTAAAAAGTGTCTTTTAGTCTCTTTCTCTTACCTCTGATCTTGTTAGTAATAAATTTGACTATTATTCCCACATGGAGTCTTGTTTTGCCTGTGACGGTGATTAAGAAAGAATTTGCTATAGTCCTTGCCATAAATAACGAAACCTCTCGTTATATTCTCTCTCTCTCCTCTAGAGCTGGGCAAGGGGGAGTGAGAAGGTGGCTGTAGTGGGCCCCTGGCACTCAGCCTGGGTTAAACCACTACACTCACCTAGACTGAATGTTTTTTGCCTGAACCATTAACAAGAGAACTTGCTAATAGGGTAAGGGTACTGCAGCCATGCAAGAAAGGTCTCTTATGTGCTAAAGTTTAAATTCTGCTGATTCACTTGATTCACAGCATGTCTAAACTGGTTTGTGTTCTCATGACAAAAAGGTGATGGCCCATATTGCTTCATTCATTGCAAATTTAGTTTCATCTTTCTAGATACGTGTGACTGCTGTGAAAATTAGGTACAATTCTGTATCTTCACTGTTAGTGCTAGTAAGGCTCAAGTTTCTTTGTTAGTAAACTTAATCAATGGGCTGCAGATGATAAATACTTCAGTGAAGAGCAAACAACTATTCTGTGACTTGTGTCTGCTTTTTAGGTTTGGATATGGTTTGTTTGCTTAAGCACACTTGTGTATTCAGATGGCAAAAGTTTGAAGACTAGAACTGCAGGGAAGGGCATTTCTGTGCTCCATTGATCTGCTTGTTTTATTGTACATATCGAACCACTGATATTTCTGTAACTCACATTTAGTAATGCAGTGGCTGGTGAGAGTGCACTGGACAGGATGGCATGTGGCCTTGGAGGAAAACTTGTTTTGCCTATGATTAAAGAACATATTATGCAAATGCTTCAGAATCGTAAGTAACTGCATTTTCTTTTTTTTTTTTTTTTTTAAACAGTTCTGTCCTTTGCAGGAACTTGATACCTGTTAAATCTTCACATTTAGCTATTTGATGTTTTTATGTATTTCCACTTCTAATATCAGCAGGAAAACCTGTAAATGCTGTGAACTTGGAAGTTTATACCTGATTTATGAAGCTTATATACAGTGCATTTTTTCTGGAACATGGACAGCTGAACAGAGATGTCAAAAACAAAACTTAGTACACTTTTTTAAAACACATAGTCTGTGAATTACATCTAATGAGGGAAGACTTGGGCTTTTTTATCTTAAGGTACTGTATAGGGATTTAGAGAGAATATTTTTAAGTTTGTCTGAAGTGCCACCTGTTGTTCTGTAGCCCCTTTTAAGTGAAATTTTAATATGTTGCTGTTCACAGAGTAAAACTTTTTGAGTTTTTTTCCCCATAAATTGATCGACCAAAATACAGAGGTCTTTGGTAGGCTGGTTGTCTTTTGGTGTGCTGATTTTAATACTTATTTTATGAAGTGTTCCCATGTATTCTTATCAGTTGCTTTTATGCTGCTTTTCCTCTTAAAATACTTGTAATGCTTGCTCAGGCAATTACTCAAAAAAATATTATGCATTGCTTTCACGTGCTTTCACTTGACCTGTGCTTTGAGCTTTTGAAGTAGAAGATAATGCAGAAGTTCTGGGTATGATTTCTACCTTCGTGGTTTAAAACCCAGCCCAGAAAAGACTGTTACCATATTGGATATGGAAGAGAGAGCTACTCAAGGTAGCACCTGCAGCGTGTGAACACTTAGAAAGTCTGTTTGGAATTAAGTTGGGATTTTTTTGTAGAGGAAGTTTTATCAAGAGAACAGGCTAACCTGGCTTTTCAGTGTTGATAACTTCAAGGCTAGCAGCTGCCTGGTTTTGTACTAAGCACAGAGAGGTGTGGAATCTTATCTCTGTAAAACCTGACTCCTGTGGAGGGGAGGAGTCATGCAGTTGGTGCCTCACACTTGCTTTCTGCTGGATCTGCTTTCCATGACGATTAGTACTCTTTGGAGAAGAGAAATGCAAACAATACTGTTTGGTACAGAGGCTTTCACTGGTAGGAAGGTGCGGGGAGAGATGAAGACATTTAGATTAAAAGGTTGTCCATACTCTCAGTAATCGTTAAAATTTTCTTATCCCCCTTTCTCACAAATGCTTATTGAAATAATAATTTAAAACCTCTGGGCTCTTATTGGATTCTTATTGGATGAACCGGATGATCCAAAGTTGATTGTGTTTCATTTTGTAGATTAAGAGTAACTGTGTGGGCTTAACTAGGAACATCCAATGAACTGAGATAGCACAAAACAAACTGCTGCTTTCCAGTAACACCTTCTGTCGTGACGATATTTCATCTCATCCTGGTCAGACAGAAGCTTGAAGTATCAGGATTCCACTGTGTTGAACTGTGATGTTCTTCATTCCAGGAATGTAATACATTATCAGCAGTAATGAAATATTGCATTGTTTTGGGAAATAAATTCTATTACATGTCTTTCCCACAATTTGATAAACCTATTCTTCTGGTTTTCTCTTCTGTAACCCTCATGGTTTCTAGCACAGAGAAAGATTTTTGTAAAAGAAATTGGAGTTTCTCACATGTTTCCCTTGCCTAAAGAAAAATAAGCAGGGCATAAAAGATTCATTTTAGTAGTACCCACTATCCTGAGAATGGACTAAGAAGACTGGGAGGCAAAGAAAGTCTTAACATCCATAAATGGAATGTTACTGTTCTTACTGTCTTGAGCAGACTGACAAAAAGTTTAGTACCAATTATTTGTTTTAAATTTAGATACTGTTTGAGTCACTAAACCTTTTTCTCCTCCTGACCTAAAGATGAAGGTGTAGGCTGTTCTAATATCATTGAAGCAGAAGAGGAATGGGAAAGAGGGAAATAGAAATGCTGTCCTGATGCTTCCTGGTTAGCTCAGTTAAATAAAATGCAGTTTCCAGGTGTTAGTACTATATATATATATATATTTGTATCAGCAGTTAAGAATTCTTTTTTCTAGGTCTGGATTTGGCCTGGATTAGACACTCAATTTTTTGTGCATTTCTGGAAGTATGTATGAGGAAAAATAACAAGTATTTAACAAATCATGTAGATGCATCAACTTGCCTTCCATCTCCTATTCTTCACTCTACCTCTTCCTGTGTCCTTCAACCCCTTAAAAGAAAAGCTGATTTGTCTTTGTGTTGCTTTTTAGTTTCCAAAGTGAGTAACACTTCATTTTTACTCCTCTGTAGCTGACTGGAAGTACAGGCATGCTGGCTTGATGGCACTCTCAGCCATTGGAGAAGGTTGCCACCAACAGATGGAGGGAATTTTAAATGAGATAGTTAACTTTGTTTTGCTATTCCTTCAGGATCCTGTGAGTATAGTTCTATTAATTATTTCAAAATGTTTTCATTTCTGCTCTCATGACTGCTTGTAAACTAATTGAGGAAAATACTTTTTCAGCATCCAAGAGTAAGATATGCTGCTTGTAACGCTATTGGACAAATGGCAACTGACTTTGCACCTGGTTTTCAAAAGAAATTTCATGAGAAGGCAAGTAGTAGAATAATGGGGGGGAAAACGTGGTAAAATTTGTTTTCTGAAAAGAAATATTTCTTCTTCAGGTCATAGGAGCTCTTCTGCAAACCATGGAGGATCAAGGCAGCCAGCGTGTTCAAGCCCATGCAGCTGCAGCACTCATAAACTTCACTGAAGATTGTCCCAAGTCACTGCTTATTCCATATTTGGATAATCTCGTGAAGCATCTTCATTCCATCATGGTGATAAAGTTGCAAGAGGTATAATACATTTGTTTCATGGAGATTAACTTTGTCACATACACAGAGTAAGTGTAGCTGATCTAAGAACTCTGAAATGAACCAGTATACCTATCTGTTGTTAGCCTAAACTGACAAGAATTAAGATCTGTACAAGGGCAGATTTTTACATTTGGCATGCTTCTAAATAAAATTTGTGCTTTAGAACTATAACACTTTATTCTTCTTCTTTTCAAGTTGATACAGAAAGGCACTAAGCTAGTTTTGGAGCAAGTTGTGACCTCAATTGCATCAGTTGCGGATACAGTAGAGGAAAAGTTTGTTCCCTATTATGATTTATTTATGCCCTCATTAAAACATATTGTGGAGAATGCTGTTCAGAAGGAATTAAGACTTCTACGAGGAAAGACTATTGAGTGCATCAGCCTAATTGGTCTTGCTGTTGGTAAAGAAAAGGTAAGTTTAGATTTTAAGTAATGGTCTAAAGATGTTTTAAAATGCCTTTGTTTTTTGAGGTGTTAACAATGAATTAATATAATCACTTATTAAACACAGATCTATATATTGCTGATTTCTATGCTTGTCTCTGCGTTTTAGTTTTTGAGGTGACTGTCTTCCTATTTAGATTCACAAATTCACAATAGAATCTCACTACAGCTTACATCGTTCTTGTCACACTGAGAAATGTTGAAAAAACCTTTGGGGTTTTTTTCCGTAAGGGAAGTACTGGAGCATCTCATTTAGGCAGTATGAAGGGCGAAAAGTATGTAGTTCAAAGGAAACTTAGTACAGTTTTTGTATGCAGATGCCTGAAAAAGTTTAAATGTGTGTTTAAGAGAACTTGAAGTACTTGTTTATCATGACAGCTGATGTATTTGGCAGATGTTTTTTTTAGTAAGTTTGTTAAAATATGCCTCAAAGATTAGGGAAACAACCTATGAAGGGCTATAGAAGAGTTCAAGTAAACCTCTGATAGCGAGTTCACATTAATGTTTATGAATTTTCATTTTATTAAGTGAAGAAAACAAAGTCACATATGAAAGTAAAGTGATGCGATGTATGCAGTATTAAATACTGACAGTTGCCCCCCAAGTTAACAGCCCTTTCCTTTGATTTAGAAGGACTACCAGTAAGTTACCATGCATGCAACTACAACTTAGACATATTTTAAACACAACATTTAATAAATTATTCTTGGAGAACTACTGGGAACATGGAGGGTGAAAGCAGGGTAACATAATTGGGGCATCTTGCGTGACTGAAAATGTTACTACTTCATTAGTAAGCAGCTCATGCCATCATGAAGGACCATCTTAATTTACCTGTAAAAACATACAGTTCTTTCTTATATCTAGTTTATGCAGGATGCATCAGATGTAATGCAGCTGTTACTGAAAACACAGACAGACTTCAGTGATCTAGAAGACGATGACCCACAGGTAGGTTAAAATTGTGTCTTCATAGCTCATTGGTTAGTATTAAAAACGTTCCTCATATATGTGGTGTTTCTGCCTCTCCTTAGCTCTCCAGACTAGTTGTTCAGCCTGTCTTACAAAAAATTGACATTGACATGGCCCCAGAATCTTTCATAGAAGTATGGTTAGGAAGTGAGACTTCCAGGACCTATATTTGCTGAAGCAATTTGAGCGTGTGGGTAACCATTCCTTGCCTGTTAGTAACCACTTGGTTTGGCATTGTGTGACCTATTCCCTTGCTGTCACTTTCTTATAAATAGTTCAGTTAAGACTTGTTAAACAGCTGTTGCAGTGAGTAGAGAGCTATTTTGACTTGTGCATCTGAAAACAAATACTCCTCTGAAGACACAGTACTGCACTCTTTTTTGCTCTTATTTTACCATTTTCAGGAATGTGGCTCTATAGTATTGTTTAAATTTGGGAAATAATTCAGAAAGAAATTTACTTTTCCAGTCACGATTGCGTTGCAAGTTTATCTTGGACTGTCACATTTTTACATTTATAGCAGCTTTGATCAGAGGTACTGTCAAGGTGTCGAAAGCAAGAGAAACTTAAGACAGACCTTTTGAAGATGCATTTTGATATGGATTGCATATTGGATGAGTTCCCTTGGAAATAATTTTTATTCACTGTCGACAAATTCTTTTTAAAAGTCCTATTATATAATGTTCTTCCTCCATGTTTTCTTTTTAAGTATGCATTAAAACAAGAAATGGGACATGAAAATTCTGACTTTCTTCTCTTTTCTAGATTTCTTACATGATCTCAGCATGGGCCAGGATGTGTAAAATTCTTGGAAAGGAATTTCAGCAGTACCTTCCTGTTGTCATGGGACCTTTAATGAAGACTGCATCCATTAAACCTGAAGTAGCTCTTTTAGACAGTACGTTTTAGATTATGGTTTGCTTGAAAAAAATACTTAAATGATTTTTTAGCACTTATAGATTATTTTTCCTTCCTTCTGTATAACAGCACAAGATATGGAGAATATGAGCGATGATGACGGTTGGGAATTTGTAAGCATAGGCGATCAGCAAAGTTTTGGAATTAAAACTGCAGGCCTTGAAGAAAAAGCAACTGCATGCCAGATGCTGGTGAGTAATAGAACAGTTTTGACGATCTATTAGTTGCTGATCAATCGAGTCTGAAGACAAAATCTCTAACAAAAGTGTTCTTTATAGTGTCATGTGAGATAGGAGTTTTTTTGGGTGATACTGCTAAGTTTGGGTTTCAGATACTTTGTTGCATGTGGCGTATTTGATTAAAGATAGTGTACTTAGTTTAGAGCTTACAATTTTTAAAATGAACAGTTTTCTTTTGTTAGCAAAACTTTTAAGGAATGTATGTTAAAAAGTAGTTCATTTTTGCAATTACTGCTGTTTCTGAATTCGGTTTAAGAAACACGTGCATTCACTAAGGAGAGAGAACTCACACGGCTGTCAGGGTTTCTTAAAATACCACAGTGGAGGGGAAAGGTAAATGGATTAGTGCATGCTTTGTAAAATGAATTAAAAAAGCCTTGCACTTCTAACAATCTTTAGCGCCATTACACAGTTGAGAAATATTAGTATTTCTCTTTAAAGGAGGCATTTCTCTGCTCTGTTTTTCAGGTTTGCTATGCAAAAGAGCTGAAAGAAGGATTTGTGGAGTACACAGAGCAAGTTGTAAAGCTGATGGTTCCCTTGTTGAAGTTCTATTTCCATGATGATATCCTATCAACAAATTGTATTGTGAAAACAAACTTAATTTGGAAGAATCAGTCGTGCTTGCTGTTTTCCTAAATGAATTAAAAGTGTTAGTGTTAAAATATTCTGTGGCTTTATAGCAGAAATTGTTTCAGAGAGTGTCAGTTTACGCCCTGTTTTAGGCAACGTATCCTATTTTTCTCCCTAATTTCTTTTTAAATAAGCTGTCAGTGGTGAAAGTGATGTTTGTGCCAACAAAGTGATGGAGAACTTGAACAGCTTTTCTGTCATGGCCTGAAACAGGCTTGAAGCCACTTTTAAATAGCAAATAGTTCCATTTTCCTATGATTTAATCTGTATCTAATTAAAAAATGAAATGCACTAGACTGCAATAAAAAAATCAGTTTTGGGTAGAAAACTAAGAACTTACCAGAATTTAAGCACCCACTACTGTTGTCATCAATTGCTTTATTTCCTTAATAATGAAACGTGTTCGAGTGGCAGCAGCGGAGTCAATGCCCCTCCTTCTTGAATGTGCCCGGGTTCGTGGGCCAGAGTACCTCACGCAGATGTGGCACTTCATGTGTGATGCACTCATCAAAGCCATTGGAACAGAACCAGAGTCAGATGTTCTCTCAGAAATAATGCATTCTTTTGCAAAGGTGACATTCTTCCTTACAGATCTTGTGATGTTACTGTCCCTAGCTTTTTGCAATTAGAAAGGATATGTGTTTGATGTTCAATTACATGGCTGGAGTAAATTCAAGGCTTCCTCTACATGAAATTTGTTTTGACTTTGAATGTTACAACTGATGGAAAAACTTAGTTGCGATTTTTTTGCAAAAATACCGAAGTATTAACCTAAAAAAATTGCCAGATTTGCTCATTTTAACTGCAAGCAACTTAAGTTATGGGCATGGAATGTACGCTGGTGTTATGCCTTACTTGTATAATTTGAGCATTGATTACAAAATGACTGTTTATTAGTATTATTTCTGCTTGTGATCCCTTAAAGCAGAGCATGTATTAATATTCTTTGTGTGCTTAGATTTCATTAAGGCTGTTCATGTAACTTAAATCTGAAAAACTGATCATTTTATTTCACAAGTGCATTGAGGTAATGGGAGACGGATGCCTTAACAACGAACACTTTGAAGAACTTGGAGGAATACTGAAAGGAAAATTAGAAGAGCACTTTAAAAATCAAGAATTAAGACAGGGTAAGTTAACACAAAGTCCTGTTAAAATGTGATGTGGCTGTTCTATAAAGCAGAATTCCTAATTATTTCTGAACACAGAAACAAAGCTTAGTTCAGATTTCTTTAATTTGTATATTTATGTAAGGTAATTCGGCTTTGAAAGAACAGAATCCAGGAGTTACATTTGTAAGCTCTGGGAAGATGAAGATGGCATGATTTGCAGCAATACTGTAGTTTAATCAAAAGCCGATGGACAAAAAGATCTGACAGTGCACATATCTGATGTAATTTTTGTGGGTCTTTTTCATCTGCAGTCTTTGCACTTTTCTTAAAGCAATGGTACTTTCTTATTTCTAAGCACTTTTCATGTCTGTCGTCAAGCTGATGTGTTTGTTTCTATTTTATGTGCTTTGGCACATGCTTAAAATGAGCTGTCTGATACTATTTGTTTTTCTGCAAAAGTTCTTTGAAGCTTCTTAAAGACAGAAAATTCCTGTTTCATCTTCAGCTACTCTTTCTGCATCTCTTTTTTCCCTTTCGTGGGCTTCTTTTGTGCTTGCAGAAAGGTAATGTTTTTGTTTTTTTTTAATTTAGTGAAAAGACAAGATGAGGACTATGATGAACAAGTTGAAGAGTCATTACAAGATGAAGTAAGTTGATTTGGGGATTTCTTCCACTCATCAAGCACCAGGATGGAAATACACAGATACACTGTGCTGCTTGGTTAAAGTGTAGTGCATCCTGAGAATTACTTCTTCCTAGAAGAATGTTCTGTTACTGTGGACCTTGAAAACTTCCAGTAGGAAATTAATCACACTATATGTGTGAATTAGAAAATAGGAAAGGTTTCCTTTTCCAGTACACTCAAATAAGAATTTCGGGATATAGCTTTTTATTTTCTTCATCTTGTCGAACAATTCTTAAATGACTTGGTCACTGATACAGATTTGACAGCAGACTATTTATTCTAAGGCCTAGCCTTGGTGACTTGCTTTTTCTTTGAGCCTCGTGAGGTAGGTGGCTCTTAAACTTGAGCGTAATTCTGATTCCTAGACATGTGGTGTGTCACATCAGGAGCCTGTCTCAAAAAGAATTGCCCAAAAATATTAACAAGGAAAGTGGGATAAATAGCTGGGATAATGTGATTGCTTAGGAGAGAATACCTAAATGAATTTTAGTCAAGGGGCATTTGTAGAAGAGGTACAATGCTTTTATTCAATCATTCTTGCTATGGAGAAAGTAATAAAGTATAATAAATCACTGTTGCTTGTAACATGAGACATGAAGTATGCTCACTAAATTTAAGAAATAAGAAAATTTTTTTTCCCAAATGATTCAGGTGTGGATCTTGATTACATGAGTTTAACCTGTCTGCAGACTCCAGAATGTATCCTAAGAAATCATGCACCCATATGTTAATACTATCTTAAGTAACAATGCAGCTCTTGAGCCACTTTCCTTTGGGAACATTAGGCCAGTGTTCAAAAGGATAGATTCCTGTTGGCTTCTTACTGCTTGGGATCAAAAAATAACAAAATTCAAGTTCTGAGCCTTTCTGGAGTTTTCTGTCTTTCTTATTTGTAATGTTCAGTTTTGTAGATGGTGAGTTAGATGGTTTATTAGTCTTTCTTCTTATGTGTCACTCTATACTGATAATGAAAGAAAAGGTGAGCAAACAGCAGTTTCAGAAAAGCTGAATCCGTGCTCTGCAGCAGAGTTGAGAGGTATTTTAAAAAATGTTTCAGTGTTTTCTGATTTTTCTGTAAAGTTTGAAGGAAGACTTGTCTGCATTACTGCATTACCCTGTGAAAGGAGTGGGACCACTATGTCACTTGCCATATGGGCAGAATTAACATAGGGTAATCAGTAACATTTGATATACAACTTTGATCCCAAGGTATGTTTATGTAGCCCTTACCTCAAGGCAAGCAGAAATACAAAGTACAGAAGAACAGTAGTTTCAGATACAGCCCTCACTTAAGCAGTAATTAAACTGCTGATTTGGTAGAGGACAGAAAGCATAAACAAAGGAGGTGTTCCACTGGTGTGGTGGAAGGGGCAGTCCGTGGTTCCTTTCAACACAGGCCGTTCTGCGATTCTGTCATTCTGTAATTAGGTGAAGTGTTGAAAATTACTGAACTTAAAAAAAATTGTTTTACAAAACAAATTATAAACTGACTTTATTCCATTAGCTTATATACCTTAACATTTCCTGTGAGCTCCGCTGTTTAAAAGATCATTACTCTTAATGTGAATTGTATCCTTTTCATTCAGGATGACAGTGACGTTTATATTTTGACTAAAGTGTCAGACATTTTGCACTCAATATTCAGCAGTTACAAGGAGAAGATACTGCCATGGTTTGAAAGGTTGCTTCCACTAATTGTCAACCTAATTGTAAGTACCTTGCTTTCCTTCAATTTGAATTTAATTTTTTTTTTCCTAGTGTGCTAATTGTCCGTCCATGCTGGAATCTTAGAGGACTTGCAAGATAGAATGTAGCAATTCCTGGTTTACAAAATAGAGGCAGTTGAAGACTCATTCTGGATCAAGAATGAAGTTGTTACCTTGTGCTTTTTGAGCAGCTGTGGTGCTCTGCTCGTTAAAATTGTGTGTTGCAAGACCCAGGAGCATTGACACAACTGTTTTGAGAAATTTAATTTCCCTGAGAGTGTCTGATAGAATGGATTTCAAGAAGAGAGCCAAAAAAGTGTTGCAGACTCATGGGGAAAAATTGAGACTGAAATATGTAATGGAGTGTGAAATAGAGGTGTAAAGGATTTGGCCTAAAATCATTATACTTTCAATTAGCTCTGGATTTTGCTATGTTTATGATATTGATTCAAGTGTAACTACAGAAAATCACATACTTGTAGAATTCAATTTAATCCAGGAAGATTTTAACAAAAGGACCATTGTTCCTGTGATTGTTTTGTTTATATAATAATTGGCTGTATAGAAATTCTAAGGTGTGTAAAATGTTACATGTTTTTGATGCAGTGTCCACATAGGCCATGGCCAGACCGGCAGTGGGGGCTCTGTATTTTTGATGATGTTATAGAGCACTGCAGCCCTGCCTCCTTCAAGTATGCTGAGTACTTCCTGAGGCCAATGATGGAGTCAGTGTGTGACAACAGCCCAGAGGTCAGGCAAGCAGCTGCCTACGGCGTTGGAGTTATGGCACAATTTGGTGGGGATGGCTACCGTCCTTTTTGCCCAGGTAGGTACCTGCAGCTGATAAAACCGTTTGAATGTATGGTTTGGGTGGGAGCAAATAAACTTAAAAATTGCCCACTTTTTGGTCGTTGAGGTCTCTTCTCCTTGGCAGTGAAATAGATCGCCAGTATAGCCTGTGTGGTAGCCTTGTGATAGATTGCTGAAGTACCTGAATTCCTTGGGCTTTTCTTGTTGTTCTGCTTGGTAGCATTTCTGTCACAGCAATTGCTGCTTAGCAAATTTGATTTATGTATTTTTTTGTAAAATATGATCTGACGTACAAATGTTAATTTCATGAAAACCAGCTCTCTGGTATCCACCTGTCTCATAGGTGCTTTTTATTAATACTAACGGGGTCAAGTCACATATGAATGCAAAACCCTTTGGGGTGTCTGGAAAAGTTATACAAGTGACCTGTATTAAGGAACAGCCTAGAATACAATTAATGTGGCTCTCTGCTTTCCTATTATATAAAGAGGAGCCTTGATTTCTGTGATGATACTTACCAGAAACTTTATGTGCCTTCTTTTTGAATGTCTCGAGTTTCTCTAAAACTGCAAATTAATCTTTCATTTAAAGAAATTATTGTCTTCTAGCACCAAAGTTAATTTTGTGCACTAAGTAGCATTCCTTGTTGGAGGTTTTTTCCTTTTTTGAAGAAAATATTTAGTCAACTATATATATATATTCCAAATATGTATTTCACATGAATCTTAAACAAAATATGAATTAAGTAATTTAAGAAAATATAAATCATCTGATAGGGATAAATTAGAGCTTTAACACAAATCTTACCAACATCAATCAGGGTTGTAATTTTCATTGCTAATGTAAATGTAATGGTTACACGATAACAATCAGGATGAGATGTCTTTAAAAAAGAAAAAAATCAGGGTGATAAACCTTGCAATGAGGTTGCAATGAGGAGCTGTAACATTCAGAATTGTCTAGACAGTTCTGATCTCAAAACTTTTGGGGCTTTTTAGCACCTGTTGAAGTCTGATTTTATTTTTCATTAGACTTTGCCTTGCCACACTTAAACTTTGTAACATCTTTGATCCTTTTCTTTGTACTTGGACAAATAATCCCTGATTAAAACCAGACACTTGGCTTCTCCTTTCATTGAATTCTACATAAAATAACCTTTTTACTTTAAAACATACATTTTATTAGCAGGCACCTTAAAAGTATTTGAAATACTTTTGTACATATGTGAAAGTTTTGTGATTTATTTTAATAGATGAAGATGTGGTGTAATTAGAAACAAAGTAAATCCATGGCATGAGAAGTTTGTACCTCATAGGTTTTGCTGTCTTTTCTGAAAAACATCATGTTTATAGCTTTGGTTTATATTTTAATTTCTTTACTGATGGATGCATTGACCTGGCATGTTGTTCTATTGCAAGTTTATAGCAGTATGCAAACACTGTTCAGAAAAAGTGAATGTATTAACGTGACCATTTTTGGCAGCCAGCTGAAAAATTCCAGGAATATAGGGAGAACTTGTAAATGGCACATGAGCTACATTATCATGAAAGAAAAAGCACTAAAACCAGAAGTAGTAGAGAGCAAAGAAATAAAATGGAAGGGAAAACTACAGCAAATCAAGTAACTTTCTAAATTGGGTTACAAGGTTACAATTGATGTACCATCAACATTGCTTCTATTTTTTTATATTGGTGGAAGAATATAATCAGCTGTTCTCTGTGGAAGTTGTATTAACTGCATGGGTTTCTTCCTAAATCACATCAGTGGCCTCAAACCTTTTGGTGGGTCAGTCAGTCCTTGGAAAAAACTATGCTATTATAGAAGATGGTCTTTCATAGTCAAAGGGGTCTTTTAAGGATTGTCTAACTCAGTGCTTATGTGAGAATGAGTCTGTTTTTATAGATAGGAAGAAAACTTGTCTGCTAAGCTGTAGGGAGAAAATTATGCTGATTCATTTTGATGCCCTCCTAATTTATGGCTGTGAAGATACACATATCTACCGTGTCATCCATTAGTATTAAGGAGTGAAGAAATACAGTCGTTTTACCTTCAGCAATCACAAAAAGCTGAGGTATAACATGAAGATTCAGTTTACCTGGGCATTGCAGTCTTCTTTGAAACAAGTTCTGCTTTGCAGAATAGTCCAGCATCATTACCCTGCATTTGATACACAAGCTGGTGGATCTGATGACCAATGTTTTTGCAATTCTGTAATACTTATCAGCCCCATAAAAGTATCCTTGCCTAGTTTAGGATTAAAGATATTTTTCAATGGCTGCTGAATTCTTCAAAAATGTAATTCAGTGGACTTAATATAGCAAGTGTCATTGTGTATTCTTAAATGAAAGCTGCTACTTACTCATCAAAATGCAGTAGTGTGAGATCTCCCTCTTCCTCAGTAATTGGAGCTACTTTGAACTGTGCTTTCTGCACAGTTCCACAGCCTTGTTTTCTGTGCTGATACAGAATTTCACAGCTTTAGCATTTCATTTTTAGCAGAAGAACACATGGACAATTGTTCCTGCGTCTGTCTAGAGTGCTCTGAAGTCTACATGGACGCTAAATAAACTAAAAATGTGGCATTAATGTTTGTTTAGAAGTATGCCTGTGGTTATCCACATGACTATTAAAAAATATAATTGCTATTAACCCAAAAATTTGGGATTTTTCTTCATTGGAAGGCATTTTCTTTCCACGATGTTTAGGATTTAAACCATACCAGGTTGATTCACCAGATGAGATTACTCCTATGAGCTTTGATCAGGGTACCTTTTAGTGGTCATCAGTGCTTTTCCTCATCCTTTGTTTATTGAGCCTGTTAAAAAGGTCATGCTGGTTATTCATGTTTTTATTTATAAATTACAGTGTCTTATATATTGTAGGTTGCATAACTCCAATTGAGAGACATGAGAACATTTTTTCTGAACTTCTAAAGCAGATTCTAACTTTTGCTGTAGCTGTTTTCTTGTGTTTCCTCACAGAGCTTTACTTATCTGTTTGCTTTTTGTATGACACTTATTGAGCAGAAAAGAACCTAGAAGTAACGGAACGTTGGAATTACTGGATTTTGGTACTTGGGATACAAAAAAATACTGGTTTTAAGATGTGTGGTTGTCTCATGTAGAATTTGTGATGTTAATAAAGTGTAACTTCATTGTGCATTAAACCTTTTTCTGGTCTTGTTTAACATTTAGAGGCGCTTCCACTGTTGGTGAGAGTCATTCAGTCACCAGATGCCAAAACCAAAGAGAATGTCAACGCAACAGAAAACTGCATTTCAGCTGTAGGAAAGATAATGAAGTTCAAGCCTGACTGTGTAAATGTTGAAGAAGTCTTGCCACACTGGTTATCATGGCTTCCACTTCATGAAGACAAAGAAGAAGCTGTTCATACTTTCAATTATCTGTGTGACTTACTTGAGAGGTAAGGCAAAGTCTTCACACTAATGCAGAAAGTAAGCCTGTTTCCAGGTTCTTTCATTGTACTCTTTCTCCAAATCTGAGAAACTGGGTACTCTGCTTACATAACAGCACTAATAACTGATTGCATCTTTTTGCATAAGAGCAGCATATATGCTCTTGCAGCCTTCTTTTTGTAACCTTTTAAAGTAGTTTTGCACCTTTTTGCTTTCCAAAAACTAGAGTATCAACAAAGTATAAAGTAGAGAAGTAATACGAACAAATTCATGGTACAGTGTTATTTCCCTTAATAAGTTTATTATAATTATTTCATCTACTTTTGAAAGAATTTTGTCCCACAGCTTGTTGTTTAGGTTTGCTCCTTCCCATAGGTCAATGGATTAAAAAAAAAAAGATGATTATTCTAGTGTGTGTGCAAGTTGCACTTCATAATTGAGTGAAAGAGTGTCAGCCTCTGAGGCATTGTGTAGTAGCTATGTTCTGGCTGGTGCACTGTATTATAGGAGGCAATTTAGATTTCCTACAGTCTTTTCTACTTTGTGAATATCTTGTGTTTCTTGGTGCAGTCTCGAAATGGGAGGTGGCAACTGAGGGTCCCTAGACTGATAATAGAACAGTTATGTAGAGACAGCATAATAGTGCTGACAGGTGTGCATGTACACAGGGATATAGAAATGGGGAATTACAGTACTAGAACACTTCTGTACCCAGCTCTGTGCAGGTGGCTCAGCCCCTGCAAGCCACCTGTTTCTCTGGAGCTCTGCCAGTCCTACATAAACAGCCTCTGCATTCCGGCAGTGGTAGGTGGCAGGGCTGGAAGGTGAGTAACATTTTCCACACACGTTCCTGGTTGCTAATACTCCACTACTACAACATTTGGCTGGGAAAGAGGGAGCAGAACTGCATGCTTGTTGGTCAGTTAGAGTGCTGGCAAAGAGCTGAAATTACTTACACTCCTGACACTAATAAGACAACTTCCTTCTCCCCCTTGCAGCACAGACAGAGAGAAGAGTGGAATAAGCCCTTTTAGGCAGGGTATTTCTGCCACAGTATTTACAGTTCCATCTACATGGAACTCAGCCGTTCTGTAAAGTTCAGAACTTCTTCCTGATAAAGTTTATGCTGATTTAAGAATCAGCTGGTTAAATATTAACAGTACGGGGAACATTCTGTCAGCAAGCAAAAAAGCTGTGTGCAATTATTCAGCTGTGTGAAACTTGAACGTAAATAAACACCTTTAGGATAACGTCATTCAAAATCACTCCACTTACATGTAAAATGCTTACATTAATTATTTTTAGTTAAGAATTTATTTATTTGTAATATATATATTATTTTGATTGTAACAGCAATAACCCAGTTGTCCTCGGTCCCAACAACTCCAACCT
The DNA here is from genome assembly GCA_013399895.1 of Serilophus lunatus. Classification (NCBI taxonomy): domain Eukaryota; kingdom Metazoa; phylum Chordata; class Aves; order Passeriformes; family Eurylaimidae; genus Serilophus; species Serilophus lunatus. The sequence goes on from VXBA01006011.1 coordinate 652,791, forward strand.
TCCCAGAATACTTGGTATAATTGCGGATGGTGAAATTCACGAAGCCATCAAACACGAAGATCCATGTACCAAGAGGCTGGCCAATGTTGTTCGCCAAGTGCAGGTAAATAAATGCTTGCAAAGTGTACAGGCAACATTTCAAGTCTATTTTAAGAAGCAACCAAATGGTTCAACCAGTTTTGAGAGCTTTGTCTCCTTAGAGAATAATGCTTCAACCAGTGATCTTGGAGATCCTTGGACGTTCCTTGAATGATTAATGATAAAACTTGGTGACGTTGCACTTGAATACATCTTATTAATTAAAAAAAATTTGTAGTTACATGCAGCTAGACAGTTAATATGCAAGCTGGTGTTAAGTTTTTTTAGCGTTAAGAGTTTTTTCTGAGCCAGAAATTAAAATATGGAAAGAAATCTCCATGTCCTTTTATCAGTGAACTGTACTGCGGGGTTTAATCCAAGATACAGTTCTTGTAAGGGTCCCCACCTCCCTGTGGTGACTTACTAATATAGCAGAGGCTTGGATTCTGTGCTAGAGAGCAAGTGCAAACCACAAGTAATTAACTACTGCCCTCTTTAATCCAGTGCACACGTAAGTGGTTGTTCAGTGTTTTCCCTGCCTTTGAGGAACTGCCAGAAGGTTCACTTCCTTTATGCCACGACTAACTTAATGTCCTAATTATTTAAGCAGCATTTCACTACAATGTTGTAAGTGATAGTGCAAAAGGGCAAATCTGATCCAGGGCCAAATGTTTTCCTGTGGATGTAGCACCTAATGATAGAAAGGAGTGTGCCTGGAAACTCAGGTTACCTCAAATCATCAAGGTTAATGATTTTTTTATTTTTTTTAACAACACAATGGCCCATAGATGTATAGATAGTTGTGTACAGCAGTCTTGTTTTGACCAGGAATGTAATGTGAAACAAGACTTCAGCATTGGCTAAATGATTGACCTTCAGACTGTGGAGGAAAAAAATCTTAAAAATCATGTCTTTTAAAAAATACAATTTTAGCATGCTGTTACCAGTCCTATCTCTTTTCATAGATAATATTTTGACTTTAGTAAAGCACTGTACATGTTTTATACTGTGATAGGAGTTTTAAAGGCTGTGTAGTGGCTAACAAGTCTCCCTGCTGTTGCTTCCCAGATTCCAGGTGAAAGACTTGGCTGTTTCACTGCCAGCATCTGACATGAGCAACATTATGGTTATAATTGGAATTGAACATAAGCTTTTTTCCTCATGCTTAGGTATTCTCAGGCCAGAAATATTTCACTGCAAAGTATCCATTTGAATGTGTATCAGAAATGCCAGAAGAGCACATTTAATTCTGCAGTATTTCATCATACATTGAGAGTCTAAAATGCCTAATGTTATTGATGACTAAAACCCACAAACACTCTTACATGGAAGCATGGTTCAGTCTTGACTGAACATTGGCCAGTTAACTTCAGTGCAACACAGAGCAAATGATTTAGGTCGTGGTTAACATAGACATGGCAGCTGTCAATTGATCCACTTAGTTATAGGGAGTTCCCAGGAGTTTTGACTCACTCTGCTGCTCTTTAGCATTTTGGAGCATCTCAAGCCTCTGTAGCACTGTGTATAACTGAACATGTCAGTCTCTTCTCTTTGGCAATGTTACAGGAATAAGCAGAGTGAATGTTGAGCTTTGTAAACCTAGGAAAGTTTAGGATGTGCCTTGGGTGCTTGTCAGCCGGCATAAAGATCACTTCTCTTTTTTTTTCTAGACATCCGGAGGACTGTGGACAGAATGCATATCACAGCTCAATGCAGATCAACAGGCAGCCATACAGGAGCTCCTGAACTCTGCTTGAAGGGCCTTAATTATCATCTGCGAGAAAACTAACTCCAAATAAACGTTTACCCTATTGTTTAGGTTTCTTTTGTTTCTTTTTTGAGTAAAACCAGAACTGTAGTGCGTGTACGCCATTCTTCTGCAACCTACAGGCAGTGGCCGCAGGAAGAAGCATTCTTTCAGAACAGTGTTTAAATCGGTTTCTATCCTACAACATGGAAGAAGTTTCCTGTAAACCCTACAATAGCACTGAAGAGTATTTTTCTAACAGTATAAGCCATCCATACGATGGTGAAAGGGAAACAAGCTGAATTTTCTCATTAGACATAAGACCTTCAGCAGTAGATGTACGTTATAACAGATAAACGTTTCTCTACATCTAGTGTTAATTGTATTAATTGGAGTGTGAGTCTTTGTAGGGTAGAAAGTGTCCTTCTGCCCAACAACTTAGTAGATCAAAAGATGAAAAACTGAAGACAAACATCGAGCATGAAGACCTCATTGATCGCACTTTCAATTCCCAAAAACAACTTGTACAGTGACTCAATGAGGAAAGCTGTTCAGCTTCCAGCCCTTGAATGTGAAGTCTCTTTGGCATGTCTGACAGTATCTCATTCACTCCTCAATAAATGACATTGAAACACAAGAAGCTTGTGTAGAAGTTCAGTGGTGTGTGGTTCTTTTAATTTACTCTTGTGAAAAGATGCAAATAACAAACTACAAGTCTCAGTTTTATATTTGAAACTTTGTATATTGTTGCCTATTACAGATTTTATGCTTTTTTGTTTGACTTCTTAACAAATTTTTCAGCCGAATGTGTAGAAGGGAAAATTAATGGCATTCCTTGTATAACAGTAAATTTATATATCTCGACTTCAAAATGTTTTTCATGTTCAGATGCAATTGCATTTCTTAACTTATAAATTGTAGTGTTCCAGCTGAAAATGTGCAATATGGTCTGTCAGGCAGCGATCCTGTTGTAGTAGCCTGTTTTTGTTTAAAACAATCATGCAGCTGACAGCCTGACCTGAAAGAATCAAACAAACCTCAGGTCTTTCTGGTACTGCAAGAGCAATACATCATTTACCAGCAAATATAAGCACAGAGTGTCTGATTTCTAACAAAGGTGAGTGATGTTTTTGCAGTCTGCTACTTCAAAGCTGTTAGTATATACAACTTCAGTTTTTACTGAAGTGTTCTTGAAGTCAGTCTACATTGTTATCTTGAAACAGATAAATCTTCAAACGGTGTAAGTTTTCTTCCTCTATAACAAAAAAAGGTAGAACTTTACCTGTAATACCTCCCTTACTAAAAAAATAAATTTAATTTTGCCTTAGAAAATATTTCAGAAAAGAAAACAATACAGAATGAGCATACCAAAACCAGTCCAGGGCTATTACAAACATCTGGGTATGAGACAAACTGCCTTACCCCTATGGGTTGACAGTGCAGTTTGTTTAGAGGCAGCTGAAACAGAGCAACAAAGTATGCAGTGGTCCAGTTTCATTTTGTTCGGTACTGTTAATCTTGTATTCACAGAAATTCAAGCTTTCATACATCCGGAAGATAAATGTTAAGGATTAGGTACCAGTTCTGTAAGAAACTAGTAGGTCAGGTCACTTTTCTCAAGCACTGGGTCCTGAGTACAGTGATTGGGCTGTACTATATCCATCATCTTTCCTGGTTTTGGGATTTTTTTTTTTTTAAGTATTCATTATTTCAATTTTCCCTCAGTCTAATTTCTCCCTGCAGCATCCTTTTTGTCCTTTTTCTGAAAGCTTCAGGCTTCAATTCCTGCCCCCTCCACCCCTCCCCCCTACTCCCTCCATCTTTGGAGTAACACCATGGAGAAAATTGTTCCACGTTTGGTATTTGCCTGAAACAGTATCAGTTTTGGCTCTTTGTAATGTAAGAGAGCGGTATCTGCATTGCTCTTGTAATGGACCAACTGTAATCTTTCCTTCTATTCAGTCCAAGTAAACAAGAAAAAATAGAACCAAGAGTTGGGGTTGTTCTGCCGAGGCCAGCATAGAGCAACTTTGTACAATTGCTTCTACCTTGTTAATCATTTTATCAAAACAAGGCATTGAGTGAGTCTCTGCCAGCCTGAGGGGTAGGTTGGTTCCTGGGTATACGTGGAGCTCTCTTGCCTGTCTCCAGTGAACTTGTCAGGGTTAATCCAACAGATTCTGTAGCATTTTTCTCAAATCCGTACAAGCTTTAAAAACTCTACACTCCCTTTCTACCTATTTAAAAGCTGGATCACTAATCTTGGCTTTTCTGGTTCCTTAGTACAGAATTTTTAAGCAGTCAACTATTCCTGTTCTTCAAGTGCACTGAAGTACTATTGCCCAAAGGAAGTATAGTAGAACAGTAGCTTTATCTGCAGCTATCGAAAAATAGTGCCATCCTTAGGAATGAGCTGAAGTAATCCTAACTGTGGTACTGGTATGGGAAGGGCTGTAGTTTTAATTCAACCATTTTTACATGGTATACCTCCAACCTTGCTTTAACAAACTGCCCAGCTATTACGTGGTTTAGGAGATGTACCTAATGTCGCGTAAAGAGCACTGCAAACAATAGCTCTGCTCTGCTTTGGCCAAACAAAGAGGTACTGAATATACCTTAGACATCCACACAAGTGTTCAAAATTGTATGCAGTAATAAAACACAAGTAGAAAACTTCCCAAGTATTGGACACAATGTTCCACTACTGGAGTTCTATTAGGTTGTTTAATAAACATGATAGTAGGGTAGTGTTTATGAGCATTGCTTTCAAAAGTAGCTCATCTCCTGAAGCATGGGTGAGTTCCATATAAACTCCCATCTGTTCTTATTGTTCTGAAGGTGAAACTACTTGCTTTTTGTTTGCAGCTCTAGGTTGTTCATGACAGATGTTAATGCAGATAAATGTCTAGTGGCTTTGTCTACAAGATCCCCCCGAGAATCCTGTGCAAAATCTATGTAAGAAAGTGACTTGTAGACTTCATACTTTCGACATGGTGTTTGTGTACTGCTGTAGCATTCTGTCATTGCTTTTTCTTCTGCAGAGACTTCAAAGTGATGCTGAGTGCAAGGGCTGGTGTTCCCCAGCATAGAACAGTTGTTGTTATGCCAAACGTTGTCTGATGTTCTCTACATATCTAGAACTAACAGTCTCATGTATGAAATACATGCATGAGGTTAAAATGTGTTGCACAGTTGGAATTTTTGATGAAATAAAGAATTAAGGAAGGTGAATTTCCTACGGACTTTGTGCGTACATGTATGTATTGGCTGTGTAGCTGTCTCAGGTTCTTGAACTGGAGCTTTATTTTTGCCTTCGTGGTATCTTATAAGGGTGCGCACATACACTGAGTCTTCCAAACACAATGAGGGTGCTATTAAAAATAATACAAAAGTAAAGTATTTGCCACACCTCCACACAGTTTTTTCAACTTATAAGTATTATGTTGTGCATCTTTGGAAAGCAGCCTTAGCCTTTGCTATTTGATTATTTGGTTTGCTCTTACTTTGCTAACTGAACTAATGGTATTTACTTGAATAGGGCTCGACAGTATCTTAAATTCTAACAAATGCATTTGTTGTTCTCCAAGAAGCAGTAAGCAGGTTATAAATGTCTGATTAGTACAGGTCCTTTCCCTTTTGATTTTCATGAAGACGTTTGTGTTGCTTCAAGGAATAACATCTCCAGGACATCTTAACATCATGTTGAGACTTCAGAGGTATGGGCTCCATGTTTGGATAAAAGTCATGGGATTCGTGTCAGAAAAGGTTTCTACAACATCTCTGATGCAAAAGAGATGTGAGGAATGGAGGCCCGCTCATGTATGCTGTATGTTTCATATATTTGAATACAAAACTGCTAACCTCAGTTACAGTATGCTTGGACAATAGAAATGTGAGTTTCTCTTGAGTTTTAGATCACTTTTGTGTATCAGAGCGTTTGCTTTTCAAAGAGAACAACTCTTTCCTCACAGCCCATGAGGCCCAAATATTCGGTCTTTACATTTGCTACTAATCCAAATTTTGCTCACAGAATTGATTCTGATCTTCATGATCACCTGACAGAGAAGAAGCCACATCACATCTCAGCTCTCATCAGCCTGGGAGTGGCACCCTGGAATAATATTTTCTCCTGATGAGCTCCTTCAAGGCTGGAGTTAGTGTGAAATTAAGTTCTTGGGTTTGGAGACAGGGAATTGCAGTTTCCACTCTGGGAAGACTGTTTCTACAACCTCTACACAAGATCTTTTCCAATCACTCTGGTTCAGACCAGTGATATTTTTTCAGGAGAGTAAGGTAGAACCTAGGAGGTACAAGTCAGTTTTGACTCTCATGGTTTTACTTTGTCGCTCCAGAGGCTGCCCATGACCTCACTTCAGGTGCAGGGAACCTTTGTGGCTGCTAAACCATGAAACCAGAATGTCTTGAGTTTAGTAGCCTTACCACCCTTGGTTTAAGAATAACTTCAGCTGATGCAACACTATATGCACAGCAGTACATGTCATGGAATTTAACGGCTTTAGCAATAGATACTGAAAATGTAACAGGAAGCAGTGAATACTTTAAGGGGCTTTGCTTGTAAAGAGGTTTTTGGAGGACGTGGTGGAGTGTGTTTTTGCTAGCAGAGGAGTTTCAAAGCTCCCCTGAGGCACCACATGAGCCATACTGGTTGCTGGAATGGAATTTCGGAATTTTCTTTCGGAAGAGTGGGAAGAATGCATGTTAGCAGACATTCCCCGGGGGGCCATTACCCAGGAGTAGATAGTGAAGTGATGATAGGAATTAGAAGTTTAACTTCAGTCAGTTTTTCTCCAAAGGCCATTACTTGTCTCAGTTTGCCAACACCGTTAAAACAGCTTGCTACCTAATTGCAGTTGGCCAGTGTGTTGGTGGTGGGCAAGGAGCAAAATGGAAAGGGGATAGTACTTCAGCTTATTATTTCTGCACAGAATTTGTGGCTGCTTTGTTCCTAAATAGCAACAGAAATTTTTATTTTAAATATATCCGAAGCAGGGATTTTTATGTAATGTGTGTTGCTAACAAAACACTTGTTAGGACCAACAATTGTTTCTGTTGCTTAATACCTGCATGGTCCTATCTTGCAAAGATAGGATTTGAAGTAAATTTATTAAAAAGTTTAATATTCAATCCATATACTATCTTAAAAACTAATGCTAATCTTTCAACCAAAAAAAAAAAAAGCTTGAGATATTATTTGCATTTTAGATTCAGATTGGTAGAAAGTAATGTAACACAGTATCTTGAATCAGGGAAGCTAATCTTGCCTGAATTACTTGAAATAAATTGTGCAACACCACAATTTTTAAATATCTGAGAATAAAATGCCCAGAGACATTTTTATCGTGGAGTTTTGTCTGTTTAGGAGTTGGTATTCCTGGAAAACAAACAATCAAACCGCCAAAAAACGCTAACCCTAACCCAAACCCCCCAAAATCACTGATTTTTTTTAATAGGGCGAATAAATGTGAATGCTGTGGTTATATTTCAGCAGTTCTGTGCTCCAGCTAAAGCTTCTTGTGGCCAGTAGATGGAGATGATGCAATTGATTATTAGAAGGCCATATACATGTACCGGGGAAGTTTGCTACAATTTCTGTTTTGTTTTGTTTGGTTGGGGTTTTTTTGTGAGGCTGTTTCTCAATAGGACCATTGTATAGAAAATGTTTAACATCTGTTTACTGGAAACCTGTGCACAGAACAGGTAGTTTGTCCAGAGAACTGTCTAGTACAACCCTAGAGAAAGAAAAGAGAAGGGAGAGTGTTAAGTCAGTACTGGTTTAGTCAGGTCTTCTCTTTAATCCCCATTTCCCTGAATGAAGTATATGCCCATGAATAAATGCCTCCCTGTAGAACGAGACAGTCATAGCAACTTTCTCCTTGCAGCTACAAAGGCAAACTCTGTCTTTGGAATCTGCCACCTCTCCTCCTCCTCAGGGTAAGGAGGAAATGAGTTTCATTTGGGATTGCTTGTAGATCTCTGGGAGCAAGTGGAAAGGAATGACAGCTCTGTAGATGAGCTCCTGAGGTTCTGTATTAACATCCACAAGTACAGATTCCTCTCCTTAAAATGAGTAAAAGCTTAAAGGTGCAGCTGGGGGTGAAAATGTGGTAAGAAAACACATTTCAAGTGGAAAGCTAAAATGGGTAAACGGATAAAAAAGTCTTTTTTTTTTTTTAAATTCTTCATCTGCCCTTGTTGCAATTAAAATACTGTCCCATAATATTTATTATCCTTAAGGGAAAGCAAATAAACAAAAGACCCCCACAACCCAAATAAATTCCATAAACATGGCCTAGGCCAAATCTCCAAGTTGCCAGAATTAGACTCTTCTCATCATTCTTATACCTGAACACAAAACTGAACTTCAGTAAGCTTCCCAGTGTAACTTCTCTTTTCTATATCAACATTTAGTAATGTTTTACAGCTCCTAATGTAAGTGCAGTAGATAATTTTTGTCCTGCCTCATTTTCCAGCCATTTTATCTGCAGAGTCTTATTTCCTGGAACCTGAGTCCCTTGCTAGTCCTATGGAAAAGATGGTCTGGTTTTATTTGGTATTTTTTGTAGGTCTATTGTTCTTCTTCAACATAGCTGCCAATGTGTTTTGTTTTAAAAAGGGGAATGAAAGTTTAAATAACTTTTAAAAAGATTAGTTTCTTGATAACAAATCACTGTGAATTCACGTCTAAACTGTGAGATTTGGGGACCTAAATTATTTTATCTTGCCCTTTAGCTGAATTACCATCTCCAACATAAAAAAACCCCAAACCAAACAAAGCAACACAACAAAACCAACCTCACATGCAAGCTTCTATCAGATCATCTAAAAAAGAATCATAATTAATTTCCCCCCAAATCCTAAATTTCTCTGGTACTACTGTAGTTATGTTGGAAAAGGATGATTGCTTTAGTTGGAAAAAGGGTAATGATGAATTTCTTTAAGATGCTTTTTCTTGTAAGAATTCCCTTTCCTTCCTAAGGAGTGAGTTGAGCAGCAGGTGCTGCAGTTCCCAAGCTGTTCTGTATAGCCATCTGTGCACCTCTGCCTTGACTTCACATGGAATCATGTCAATGCCAGAAACAGGTAATATAGTGGAACTGGAAAGGCTGAGTAAGAGAAGAGCAGTTTAAGTATGCAGTGCAGCCATCTGAAAAGGTTATGTTCTTCATTGGCAAAAGTTGATGACTCCCAAGGGACACAGGACAGATACCTACACAGCTGTAGCTGTAGAGGAGTAGGTGAATCATAAAATCAGATACTACCCAAATAAAATATTAAATAGGATGTTTAAAACCAACAAGAAATATTTTTTCATGTACTTTAATTTCTTATGGATGCGTCTGGAAGTCAAAAAAAGAATCCAATCAATTATTTAAGGGTGTGTGAATGGTTAATATGCAAGGTGCTCCTGAGGAAGCTACTTGCTCAAGAAGTCCATAAATCATCGGCTGTCCAAAGCTGGGAGAGTAGGCTGAGAAAAGGATCTCTCTACCTTTGTCCCATTTGTTGTTTTTTTTCCCTCAGGCTCCCTTACTCCATCTCCTCTTAGACACCCGGTTCTCTGATCAGCTTCACGCAGCCATTTATACACATCCTTCATTACAGCACTCCTCACTTTTCCCTCACTAGTTTTGTTTATACAGCTCAAAATCTCACTATGTTTGCATGGGGCTTTGGGAGATAGAAATAATTCTTCACCCAGGTCATGCAGGAATCATTTTGTGTAAAATATATCTAAAAGCTAATATTCATATAAACACTTGCTCTGGGGCCTGAGAAGGGAAAATGACATTTTCTTACTTTGTCACATGTTACATGGATTCTAAATAAAAGACAAAAGAGAAATTTCAAATAAAAAATTAATAAATCAAATAAAAATGTATCTTTCCTTTATTCTCTGCATCATTTTGAAGGGGATAATGGATTCTTTCATTTGCTCAAATGTGGCAGATCTGGAATGCTGAATTTTTGTAGCTTACACAAAGGATCAAAGTGCAGTAAAAAGGAAGGCATGTGGTGAGACTTTCAGGCTTTCCCTAGTAGAAGATTAAGCCATTTTAATATTTGGGCAGTTTTATGAGAACTGCAGCTCCTTTGTTACTGATCTGCCTCTTTAGGAGGAGAGATGACAGCAGGAAATAGGGATTAATATTTCCTCCCCATTGCCAGAGGGAGATAGGGCTCAGTACAGACGTGTGATATCTAGTGTTGTTATCAACTGCAGAGACATTGTGGGAGGAACAAACTAACAGGCAGTGGTGAAGCAGTTGGAAAAACCAAAATAATGCATTTCAGAATTTAAAAGCATGAGATAATGGGCATCCTTTTTATAGAGAACCAGCTAAATTTAGTACAGACTGTTATTAAAACTCCTGGTGCTTTAAACATTTTCTGGGAAATATTCTGGTTGAGCCATCCTATTTCAGTAGAATGATTTCAGTCTGGTTATATATTAAGGTCATGTTCATTTCTAAATCTAGAACTTAAAAATTAAGATTTTTTTTTCTTTTTGTTCAGTTGCAAATAGCGAATGGTCACTGGAGAAAACTAAGATATTTTAAAGGACAAATGTATCTTAAAGATTACTAATAAATCAGAAAGAAATGCTTTCTGTGTTTCATTGTCAGAACAAAGTGAATTTCACATTTGAAATATTTATAAAGTGGAAAAATGTACAATAAACTGGAAGACTATGGAATGCCATAATGCTTAGGGGAATGCAGTTGTACATGACATGCAGACCATCAACCGAGAAAACAGAAAAACATACTACTAACAACATAAGAGGATTTTTTTCTCTTAAGTAGAGAAGGAAAATTATCTAATTGTTAGTAGTGATAATGAATGCTGAATTACTGTAATAAGTGGGAAAAAAACAAACATGGAAAAACCCCTTCACCTGTACTCTTCATCTCAGAGAACGAAGATACTCTAAACAAAAACTGTTCCCTCTCTTCCTTCAGTATCAGAAACTTGGAAACAGAATAGCATTCATCACTCACAAGTAAATGCCACAGGCAAAGTCCGAGTTGCTGCAGAACAAATGAAATAATATTTTTGACAGTGACAGACCACTTAACA
>VXBA01006011.1:663729-761041 GCA_013399895.1 Serilophus lunatus
AACAGTTTTGTGTATCTTTGTCAACAAGTTGATGGGAGCTGATGGGAGAGAAGGGTTAATCTACCTGACCTTTAAAGGAAAATTTCCTTCCTGATTGAAAGTACACTATCACAGAAAGTAGACCATGTCATTGTAAATTATTTTTCTCATCAGTAAAGTGGAAATGATACTTCATACTTTTTAATCTAAATTCTACTTTCTAGAGCAGTTGTTTTGTTTGCATTCATTGGAATTTTATTTCTGAGAAAAATAACTGCAGAGGATAAAAGATAATAAGCAAGAAATAACTGCTTTCCAAGCCTCTAATATTTTTATTAAACATCAATTATGCAAATTTTGCTAAGTGTTCCACAGTAAAATGTTATTTCTATAAATTATTTAATGTTTTCCACTTTCAAAACAGAAAGTTTCACAGATCCCTTTTGAAGAAGGAATTTTGTTAATTGTATGAAACATAATAAGAAAATTGATAGTCTTGTTCCTCTTCACCCTGCAACGTTTTTCACATGGTAAGCATATAAATTACCACCCTTAGAAGGCCCAGCTTCTGGTCTGATATTTAGGAACAGACTAATTTCAGAGGCTGCATTCTGAAACAGCAAAATCTTATGCTGTATTGATGTTTGCTTTGACAGGTTCTACAGTTGCTCTCTCCAATCAGATTCAGATATTCTAAATGTTAAAACAGGAGAGTATGACAACAGAGAGGACAGTAATTAAGCCACCTGTTGTAACTAACCATGGTTAAAATAAAAGGTCTGCCATCCAGCATGAAATTAGAAAGGGCCCATGGGAGATCCTGAATGCAACAGAGCACTAAATAATGTTCCCCTCACCACCACCACTTTAAGGTGTGGACTATCCCAAAAGGATTTATTCAGACATATTTATCTGTTCCAGATATAGTACCTTGCAGGAAGTTGCAGTAAAAATTTTGACAGAGGAGAGAAGAGCAAGAGATTATTGTTTTCATGGGAGACTTTAAGTCTGACCATGCTAAAAGGCATTTTTATTTTTCTATATTCTTATTTTCATATTTACAAGGGGACTCTTTCAGATGTGTTTACTTATGGTATAAATTCTAAGGGGCTGCAAAAATAGCTTTTGTTTGTTTGGGGTTTTTGTTTTTATTTTGTTTTAAACCCTATTTACTTATATCAGTCCAAGTACTTAAAAGGTTCTTCTTCATCACAGTGTTAAACGGTCTCAAAATCATTTAATGAATTTGGTTGCAGTGTCCTTCTGGGAAATATCACTTTTTTAAAATTTTTTTTTATTTATACTGATAAACAGTTTGCTCTGTCCAAATTTAAAAAAAAAAAACATTAGAAGAGAATGAACTGTGGTGCTGGGAGTTCTGCCTTAGACTCTGAATTCTAAGGCCCATTTCTATTTCAAACAACATATTTAGTTTTCTTCTCCAAGGTAATATGGAAAGATTAATGTGGTTGGTTGGTTGTTTTTCTTCTTTTCCAAAGTCATATCGAAATACTAATGTGAAAACTTTTCAGCTCTGCAAATATCTTCTCTTCCTCTCTCCTCACCATGACACAGGAGATACATAGCTTCTGATGGAAATACTGGCATAGAATATACATTTTGTCAGTGTTCTTTTTCCCTTCTTTTTTGGGAGAAAGGTTGGAAATTAATTGTAGGAAAGGAAGCCTGACAACGAACAATGGCATGATTTTTTTCTTGATTTAACAAATCTCTGTGCTGTTCCTTGGCTTCAATTTTCTTGAATGATATTATATTAATAAATTTATAAATTATGATTTAATCAATAATATAATAAATTCTTATTTTTTCATTTACATTGCAGTAGTTGTCAATTTTGTCCACTAATGAACACTGTGGAAACCTCAATGTCATTTAATAAATTAACATTTTTTTTCTTCATGGATTTGTATGTGGGAAAAAGCAAAGCATGAAGCAAGTATAAGCCAACACAATCTACATAGTTTTGAGGAATATAAATTTTTCATGAGTTTCAAATTAACTTTTTAGCTCTGAAGTTTCAGGGATGATTCCGCTATTAACTGTTGCACTGGTGATCATCTGAGCCCAGAAAGACAACTAATGTGAGAAATTCATCAATCCTGAAACAGGCAAATACACTGGACAACACAAGGTAAATATGGTAACATGTAACAGAGTTGTATGACAGTTGTGCTGAGGTTGGGGAGAGGGGCTTCTTCCCACAGCTTGATACACAAAAGTTCTCTTTATATAAATTCTTAAGGACTTGGGAAACTTTTGCATACGCCATTAAAAAGCTCTCTTTTAATTCATGACATTATACTCTTTGAGTGAGCAGTAAACAAAATCTGTCAATTCGCTGGCTTTAAGTACTTAAATGGCTTATTTTCAATGGCGGGAGTATTTCTTTCACATGGAAATCCTGATGTTTGATAATGGAAATTCACTCCTTTGCTAACTGGCTAAATATTTGGGGTTTTTAGTTTGCTTTTTTCCTCTCAAAATTTAAAATATAGTCTACTGTTAGTATTATACACTATTATGAAAACAGTAACTCTCAGTTGGACGTTGCATTCCAGTGTGGAATCAAGAAAGACACATTGGTTCAACATTAGCAATCTTACCAGAGAGCTACGAGAAATCTTAACAACGGATGGCTGCAATAATATTTTGAGACAATATTTAATATTTAACAAAAATATATTGCAAGCAAAAGCCTCTGAAAGGGTGGGAATCCTGAATGGTGCAAAATGTGTAATAAAATAATGGTGCAAGAATTGGATGGATAGTTCTGTCATGCTCTTGAACTAAAATTAGCAAAAACAGATGAGTTAACAGAAGTTAACATATGAGAGCCTAAGACTGACCAATCAAACACTGTAGTTTTGCAAGATTGAGCCCCAAACCGCATTTATATATGAACACACTGATAAATCTATCATGGAAGTATTTGTTGAAAGGGTCTTTGAAACAAAATTTCAGGCTGCAGGGAAAACGTCTGTGGAATGTTTCATGAAAGAGAATTACCATACTTCTGAAATACAGATTTAAGTTGGGGTAGCATCTTAGTTTTTCACCTTAATGGCAAAATATTTTAACTCAACATATATTTTAAAGTAGTTTACAAAAGAGGCATAGATGTTAAGGTCTAAGGACCACTGAAGAATCCTGTCTGACTGAACTGTAAACCAGACCAACGCACTTAGTCCACATACTGGGGGTTTGAGCCCAATTAGTCTGACAAAAGTAAGTTGCCACGTATCAGGTGAAAATGCTGACTTTGTGGGTACTGTGCCCAAACTGCCTGCATACATGCACACCTTCTAGAACATTACAACACATAGACGAAAATGTCAATTAAAAAAAAACCCTGTAAATCATCCCAGTATATATAGGAGTTGTGGAAAAGTGAAGGCTTTCCAGAGATCTGCATTGGCATGCCATTATAGCCATTGGTGTTTCTCTTCCGACAGGGGAAAAGGCAAAAGGCACAGAGAGGCTATCTGTCAAGGTGGCACAACCCTTTGAGATTTTTTCTCTCTTTCTTTTCCTTGGGTTCTCTCTTCAGGTAAAGCAGAAATGAATGATCATGTAGTTCATTCTTGCTTAATCTGAAATTCAGTTCCAGTGGACACAGACGAAGCTTACCTGTTTTTTTGTGCGTTTGTTTGTTTGTTTCAGAAACATGAACTAACTAGAACCATTTTTCTAATTTCAGTGACTTTTCAAAAACAAATGCTGTTTCTCTCAAGTTCTCTTGTTTATTTAATGTACAAACAAATTGCACATTTCAATCAGTAGGGAAGAAATGTAACCCTCCACACTACAGGAAACTAATAGGAGCCAAGAGCGCATTTCTCATTTATCACACCAGAAGAGTACAAGTTGCTGCCACTTGCAATTTACAGGACAGAAATCCATCTTAGAGAAAAATTGCTGTCTTTTCAGATGTCACTTCCTACTTGTCATTGATCCCTTCAGAAGATCCAAGAATCAATGGATTAACTAAGTAAACACGTGCAAATTTGTCCACGGCTCCTGAAGAAATGATCAACATGTTACCATCTTGGAGGCTTCAGTAAGTATATCACTGTCATTTCACTGTTGCTTTTTGGAGCTCGATAATAAACGATCAGTAGCTGCAGGGCAACCTGTTACTTTTGTTCCGTACTGAGAAATGTTTCAAGGTCGCACAAACTTGGAAGGCATTGAAGATGACCTCACTCATTTGATGCAGATTACAACAACTCCTTTGTTAGGTGTGAATGAGGCATTAGTGATCTGGAAGCGTAGATAAAAAGCACCAGGAAATTCTAAATGTTAAGTGGTGAACTTACCGTAACTGCACGTTTAGTGAGAGTTAAAGTTGCTGACAAAGTCAGTATTTGGAAAAAGGCAATCTTTTTGTGTCAGGGTTTTTAACCACAGTTCATATGGTTAGGAAGTTGGACTAGACCGTCGTTTTAGGTCCCTTCCAACTGAAATATTCTATTTCCATTCTACATGAGAATGTAATATTCCTTCATCTTCCAGAGACTGTGCATGTTGAAGAAGTCTGGGGAAAATAGCAATAATTACTCTCTATAAAGTATTGACAGCTAAAGGCATTTTGCAGCTTTTCACTCAGTAATGTATGTACTTTGGTTAAGGTTTCAGGGTTGACTAGAGAAATGAAGTTCTCTTGATCTCATGAGGTTGGATGGCATATTCATTGAGGTATTTGTAGTGAGCTGTTTGTGCACAGAGAGGCATTCCTGTTGACAGCAGAAGAATTTGTCTTTTCAGGATTACACAAGGCCAAGGCTTAGACAAAAAAAAAAATAGAGTTAACATATAATTTCTATTTTCTCCGATAATTAAAAACTAGATACAGTGATAGGAGTCCTCAAATAATATTTAAATACTAGATGTTCAGAAAGGTTACTTTACACAGTTCCTTCCTGGGTCAGCAACTTCAAAGACCTCCTGCGAGAACTCCAAAGATGTGAAGGGTCTCCCCTGCATCTCTCATTTGTGGGGCCCACCCAGTCTTCTTCCTGAAAAAACATTGGGGAAAAGACCTGAGAAGGCTCAAAGAGATGTACACCCCTAGCGCTTCAATTACAGAAGTACATAGAGGCGATTTAAGAGCTGCTGTATGCAGGCAACTGTGTTGGCCCTAGGTGTGATAGCCTTTTTGCTGTACCTGCAGATCTCTGAGGGAATATACAGGGTCTCTGGAAAAGGCACACACCCAGCCCTGGCCTCTGCCTGGTGGGTTCCTTTCTACTCACGTACGTACTGGAGCTGAGACTGTCGTGAGAGACAGATCCTGAAGCCCAGATTGCTACTACTGGTTAAACTTTACCATGACGTGGTATGTGGTTGTCTAACGAGGAAGAAAGTAGAGTTCATGGCAAACTAGCAACCATAAACGTGATTAAAGTATGCACACACCTAGTACTTTTGTTTCTCTGACACCTCAGGCAAGCACTTAGAATGTGATGAGTACGGAGAGACACCTCCCAGCACATGAAGCATTACTCTATTCTTTGCTGGCTCCTGAAGCCTCACTACTAAAGCAGAAGAGCTGGGGTATCATTAATGCACTGACCCCCTGAGGCAGTGTCCTGGTTCCTCATGAAGAACCCGCCTAGTTTAATAGCCCTGCAGCTGCCGGCGAGTGAACCAATTCCCTCTCCAAGGACAAGCAGCAGGACACAGCCCTCTTGCAGAGTCCCTCAGTGGGCGCCTACGCCGGATAGTCCAAAAAATCCACAGGAAGGGGCAGGAACCCCGCGGAGCCTCCTGCTCCTCTCGTCCCGGGGCTGCAGCCGGGTTTAGCCCTTCCCTTACACCGCGGCTACCTGGGGGCTGCTCGCCCCTTCTGGTACCCGGGAGGAGGAGGGGGAAGGTATCTGGAGCCCTCTCGGTACCGCAGCGGCGCAGGGCGGCGGTCGCTGCACCCCCGCCCCTCTCCCTCTCGGGCTGCCCGGGTACACCGCCGGGGCGGGCGTCCCGCTCGCTCCGCCGCCGGCAGCGCGGATCCGAGCGGCCACCGCAGCCCGTGAACGCTGGAGGGGGCTCTCGGCCTCCTCCTGCCGCCGGCGGCTCCCCCTCCGGGAGGGGGCAGGGTTAGGGGAGGGAGGTGCAGCCGCGGCAGCGCGGCGGCGACCGGCGTCCAGTTCCCGCTCCCCCGGTCCGCGGGCGGCAGCAGGACCGGCCCCTCCGCTGTCGCCTGCCTCCCTTCGCCTCCGCGCCGGCCCGGTGGGCTTCCCCCGCTGCCAAGCCGGACATGGCGACCCTGCTCCTGCGAGCCCTTCGCTGTCCTCCTTCCCTCGCCGCTGCTGCCGCTCCTGCCGCCGCCTTCTCCTCCTCCTCCCCGCGGAGCTTTTAATGGCTCGGACCTCTGGCGGCCAAACGCCACTGCCCCTGCAGCAGCCGCAGCGAAGAGAGCCGGCGGAAGCCCGCGCAGCCCCAGCCCCGCTCACGGTAAGGGCGGCACAGCGAACAATGGGGCNTCCCCCAGCACTGCCGCCCCCTCCCCGGGTGGTGACAGCCCGGCGGACACCCCGCTCGGCCTCGCGTAATCCCATTACCGCGCGTAATCCGCGGGCAGGCGCCACGCCGAGCGCCGCCCGGACGGACCGCCCGCCCTTCCCCGCGTCCCTCGGCTACCGCGGCCGGGCGCAGTCCGGGCGGCGCCGAGGGGGGACGCGCAGCTCCCTGCCTTTTGTTTAGCCCTGAGCTGGGACCCGGCCCCCGGCCGCAGCGGCGAGGCGGGAGCCCTGGAAGGACGTGCGGTGCCGGGCGGAGTTGGAGGGACGAACGGTTTAGCCCAGGCCGGCGGCCGGCGGGGAGGTGCCGCTCCGGGCAGGCGTGCGAGGGCAGCGCGCCTCCCTCCCGCCTCGGTGCGGGGCGGCCCGGCGGGGACGGGACGGGCTCCTGCTCGGCCCCGACCAGTGCCACCCCCCGGGTTCCCTGAGTTGCTGCAGGGGCTGTGGCCACCCGGGGCTCCCTCCCTCCCTCCCCCTTCACAGCCAGGGGTGCGCAGAGGTGGCTCCAGCCTGGTTCCCTCGATGCCTCTGCGACCACCTCGCCCGCGCCCGAGCTGGGCAATTCGCCGCTTTCAATCTGGGTGTTGCCTGCTCTTCGCTATGATCAGCCTTCGCCAGCCGGGAACCACTGGGAAAAGTTTAGAGTAAACTGCAGGTTATTTTCAGAACGAGGCTCATGTGCAGTAGGCCTGAGCTTTTGTGATACGGCTGCTTTCTCTCTTTTTAAAGCAGGTATAAACTCCGTGGAGTTTATTTCAAGTTGCTGGATTTGCTTGACAGCTGGCATGAAACTACTGTATAGTGTGTCTTGTTTGGTCACAGCCTTACCTGGGTTCCCTTCAAAGAGATCTGTCCCTGGAGAGTGGAAAAGTGGTTGCTCTAAAGGAACAGTATCGCTCAGTGTGCTGTTATTCGGATCTCCCAGACACTTGGACTCCTGCTCTATGTATTGCCTCCAATGCACAGAAAGCAGCTGATGCTGGAATCGAGCCAACAAAAATAAAATTCTGAAGGAGGCCAGTTAAGAAAGACCCTGAAAGTTATTTTCAATTAAGATATCTCCTTCCCCTACTTATGGATGTTTGTCCAAGAATTGCGATATCTAGCTTATTAGTGGATCTGAGCCTTTTAGTAATGGTCCTGCGTACCAGGCAGGTACGAAATCCTCTTAGCTGTGCCTCACGTGTCCGACCTGCCGGAGTTCCTGAATCTCGGCGCGGGCTGACAGGACAGGATGGGAGCTGCGTGTGCTGTGCCCGCTGCGCGGCACCCTGGGGCTCGTAGCTACCCTGACGTGAGCATGAAGTGAGGACGGGGCTGGTAGTGAAGCCAGGTGAGAGCTGTTCTCTCTTGGCCCTGGTCTGCCCTGCTGTCACAAGTATCTGGTGCTCAGCAAAGGGTAACAACAACTCTGCAGCTCAGGGATCCTGCCTAATGTTTTTGCTTTCTAATTTAGGTCTTCGTTCTCTTGGGTATGGTTTTGCTCAAGGATTCCGTAGAGTCTCTTTCCTTCATAAATAGCAAAGATGAAGGGGTTATATGTAATGTATTTTTGAAAGCTCAGAAGTGGCTGTATTAGTCCAAACACAGTGTAAATTCTTTTTGTTTTTCGCACTACCTTGTGTACTGTCCATGAAATTATCGTTTGTTTCTTCTGCACTCTTACTTAACAAACCAAACAAAGTAGGAAAGTGAGTGAGCGTTTAACAAACAGTAACATTGAACATCAAAATATCAAAAGTCAGTGTGAGGTTGAATGCCGTAATATCCAAGCTTGACTTTTACTTAATGGCTAGACTTCAAATTGGATTTTTGCCTTTTTTTTCCCCCCAGGTTGACACTGTTCATTAGTCATTTTTGTGATCAATATCTTAGAGCAGGCAACTTGTAACCAAACTTTTTGAAAGAAAATTGTGGAAGATAAATGACCTAAGGGGAAACACCACTTAAATGTGATGGTTTGAAAAAGAAAAGAGAAATACTTGCTCTAAGAGATGTATTTCTGCATTAAAATTCAAACAGAGAATTCTAAATTTATAGAGCTGTTCAGTAAATTTTCCCTGCTGATTTTTAGATTAATTTGACTTAGGAAAAAATCCAAACTTCCTCTTAAAAAATTCATATCGGATGAAAACTAACAGAAAAAAAATTTTGACACTGGTGAATACAAGGCTGCCAGTTTTGGCAGCTTTTTAGATTATGTATGCTTCATGATGGAGCTATGCAGAAGAAATGCTTCTCCGGTTTGAAATAACCTTGCATTAAGTCTTTGACTTGCTCTTGGGCACGTATTTCTTAAATGAACTGATTGGTGCAGTGACTCCCAAGCTGGGATCTGCTGGGGCAGGTGGCCCGTAGGACCATCGAGTTTACAGTGACAAGTTGGTTGTTGGGGAGACGCTTTAGGGCTGACGGTGGGCTAAAGAATCATTTGCACATCGCCAGCTGAGCGGGCCCTCTCAGATTTTGCAAGGTGGAAAACTGTGCAGAGAACAATGGTTCCTTTTCTCTGGTTGTTAATGGTTGGCCGTCCCTTTTTCCCGAGACTGGAATTTGAAGTGCAGGTCAGTGCTCTGACCTTGTCCTCCACTCTGCTTCGTTTGGGGGAATGCAGATCTGCGTCTTGCTGACTGCAGTGGGAATGCATATACCGAACTTCAATGGAACTGAATCAACTTGTCTTTTTAAGCTTAGATTCATATTTAGGAAGTATTTTTTTGCAACTGTATGATTGGGATGCAAAACCCGATTATGTACATAAATGGAGCTCTAGTGGATGTTTTCAGCCTTTAAACCTCTGTATTATTAATCACGGTTAAATTCTAGTGCTGAATGAATGTGTTAGCGTTGTACTTTTCATACCGTGCTGTTAACTGTAGGAACTAAACTTGCTGGATTTGGTTTCTGGTTTGATTTTTCTCCTCCAACTGTTTTTTCATGGTGCTTGTCTATGCCAATGTCCTTATTTTATATTGTGTTTTTTAGAAAAGCGTGATAAAAATGCTGTTTATTGAATTTGGGTCCACCAGCTTGTTCTGCTTTTGCTGTTTCTTCTTTTGCTGTTTCTTCTTTTAGAAGTTGGCATGTTTATCTTAAAAGGCCCATTCCAGGCTCAATTTCATGACTTTGAAAGGTTGCTGTTTGTGTATTTTCTTTTTTTTTTTACTGTACTTTTCTGACTGGATGAGTAGATAGTGAACTTTCTAGTTTACAGATGGACTGCTGGATTAAGGAGAGTGAAGGGGCAGCTTGTTCTTCTGGTTATAAAGGCACAGAAGACTACAGAGAAGATTATAGAGGTATAAAAGGTCATCAAGCTCAAGCCAGCTTTGAATTTGTGCAAAATGTCAGTAAATTTGGCCTGCGGAAAAGTAGGCAAATCAGACAATTAGGTCAGTCTTTATCGGTTTGGGGCACTATCTTGTTTGTCATCAGTTGCAGCATGCTGAGCTCTCTGGCCTTGTCTGTAATGAAGTAGACTTGACTAAATGCTATGAGAAATTAAAACATGATATGCCTTTTGGGGAATTTGAGAAGCAGAGCATACAACTACATTTTTTTTATTCTGGAAATATAGACGGGAAAATTGTTTCTCATGTTTGGTTGTCAAAAAGGTCTTAAAGAAAAAAAAGAATAGTTGCTCTGTTAGCTAGTACTTAAATAAAATGAAGCTTTGTTGATGAAGTTCAGGAAGGTGCTAAAATTCTGTTTTCTGTTGATCTCAGGGCGGAAACTGATTTTTCTAATGTACCCTTCAGTGTTATGCAGTGAGGTCTGTACTGTAGAATCTGTTTTTGTGTCACTATTTGAAATGGAGGAAAGGACTTTCTCAAGCTATGAAATCTGGATGCTGAGATTTACAGGAGATTTCTGTACAATATACATTTGTTACTAGGCATGAGGAGTACTGAGGGGAGTAGGGTGGTATTTTAGCATAAGGTAGGGATGGTGTTTCCAGGCAGTGTTTTCTTTCTGAGGTTATAAATTGGGTGTAGTGGTACAAGCCCACTGAAAGGTGGGAAGCTGTGTCTCTGAGACATTTTTTCTGCTTCCCTTATTGGTGATGTCTTGCCTATGCACCGCAGTGCTGCTTATCATTAAAATCCAAATGCCAAAAGAAGCCCAAATTTTTTGGCTACCTTGGTGTCAGTGCTGGAGATTGCTGACGTACGGTACAAGATTTATTAATGATGAACAATGTTAACAATTAATTCATCCTCATTTCATTCCAAATATGCTGATGGGGGAGTGGGATGCACAAAGTGATGGTTGCCACCTTGCAGGGTGACTGAATTTGGTGACGTAATGGAATTGTGTTAAGAAATTGTTACATTCTCATTTGATGTGTGATTCTGCTGGTTTGTAAGGCTCTCGAAATTGCTGTTTCCAGCTCTTTCCATCGTTGGGTATGTTAACACAGAAGTGAAAGGGCTAAGTTGTGGAACCAAAGGGGATCTTGCCCTCCTCCTCTAGGTATAGGTCTCCCTAAAGCATTTATTTCTATAATACACAAAGTATTATAGAGATTCTTCAGTGGGAGATGTCACATGGACTAGCTGTTTTATATGAGAAAAAGCTGTGACTTTCTGATCAGAGATACTAGTATAAAGCCATCCCTAGAATCAACTACCTTTGAGTGCAGAGATTATGCTCTGTATACATAGGGAATAAGGGATATCTGCCTCAGGGACAAGCTACTTGGGTACCCACCCGGACTATCTTGCACAAAATATTGCTAGGAGACAACACACATTTTTATAGGTCAAAAGATAACTAACTTGTAAACTAGAAACCCTAGCAGTGGAGAAGAGAGTTGGTGTTGTGAGATGCTTCCTTCTCTGGTCTCAGGCCGCTGCTTGTGCTGGCCACGATTGGCCTTCCCACATCTTTCACACGTGGTTATTTGCAGGACCAGTAGTTTGATCACTGGTCACTAATGATACTGATGACTGCACCCCTTTAATCAAGGGCCTTCATTTTCAGTCACCTGCACCACAGGCAGAGGGCAAGAAGACATTCGCAAATGTATTCAAACAGAAAGTGCGGCACAAAGGATCTAGCTGCTCAGTAACCTGTGTGCATTTAATTGGCTCTTTGCTTCACATTGGGCGTTTTTCTGTTGGTTATGCTCTTTCAAATAGTCTATTTCTGTCCCTGGATGAAGAACTTGAGGTGCAGATGTTGTGTGTTCACTCTTCCAATCTCTGAGTGTTGTTTTTGGACGTGTCCCAGTCTCCGTCTCTCCACTGAATAGGACCAGAGGTGTTCCATAAGGACCTTTGCTAGCCCAGCAGTGGAACATCGACAGGCTGCTCATTAGTCTTTTATGTCTCTCCTTATCAGTTTTACTGTGAAACTCCCTATCACTTTGGTTGCACACGTTAGAAGAATTAGGCTTCCTGTTCAGCAGGTTTGTGTTTCATTGATTTTGGCCTGGAAGTTCAGGGGAGGGGAAGGATACTGCTAAATTATATGAAATCACAAATATGTCTTCCATAGTTGCCTTTTTCCGTTACCAGATGGATTTAAAACACAGTCTTGCACAAAGAGAGGTGGAAATGCCGAGCAGACTTTCATGCTACTTATAAAGGAGGTGTTTGCCCTTGCTTTAGTAAATAAGTGGAAATAAATTTCTAAGAGGAAAAGAGGATGTGGTGAGATCACTATTCATTTGGAACAGGGCTTCACATCATTCAGAGGCTCTGGGAAAACAGCAGGTATCAGACAGACTTGGAGCATTTCCCTGGCTACCCTGGTCTTCCTATGATTATGGGAAGGGAGGATATGATTGCTTTTGGGGAAGTTGAGGATTTTTTTTTTCTGCTCATTTCTCTCATTTCTCCAATTATTCTGGAGTGTGCTGCTGCTTACGGCTTACCATCAAAGCAAATGTAATTTGATTTGGTTTTATTTTGTTAATTCTCTGCAGTCTTACGATTGCAGTAACAGTGATTACAACTGAGAAGTATCTGGCTAGCTCTTGCTGTGGTATATAATAGCGGCGTCTTTTTCAGATTAAGGAAAAGCATGATTTGTTTAGTTTGTCCTGCCTGAGGTTATTTTCTCGAACATCCAAGGTAAAAAGGAAGGTAAAGCTCTTTTAAAAGTACGAATCTGCAGAAGTTGTGTTTTTTTCCTCAGGAGTTTCCTATTTTCTAGGGAGTGGTTTGTATTCAGGCTCTTAACAGTATGAAAAATACTAAAGGGAGAATGGGTAGAAGGGATTGCTGCCCCTTTTACAAAAATTAAGAATGTATATAATTTTATGTACCAAATAGATACATTAGAGAAGTTAAACTGAATTTGTAGGAATCTGTAAGGTTAGCCTCCCTACTTATTTGCATTCTTATTTGTAGACCTAAGATGCTATCTTCTCCTTTTGGAAATTCCTCCTGAAAAATCTCTGGTTTGCATTGTATTTGTAAGACCTGAAACCATTATGCTTTCCTTTAAGCGTTAAATCATCCATAGTGCTTTTGAAACAGATGCATCAGTATGTGCATGTGGAAAGATCAACTGCATGGTTCTGCCATTGTAACCTGTGTTGTTCATTAGCCATTTTTTACAGTTTAGCTGAATTAATTGGTGTAATGTGGCAAATGAAATTATTCAAGGTTTTAGTGCAGAGTGCCATTTTTTCCTTTTTGTGGCCTTTGAAAAGTCGAGCATAGTTTTCAGTACTGTGATGAAAGATGAAATACTAGAAACCATGAAAAGAAACATGAGGGAAAAAAGAAAGGATACTTGGAAATATGTGGTCAAAAAATACTGAAAATAGCAAAATATACCCTTGAAGTGCCTCAATAGCAAATACATAAATAAAACAAAGAAAAAGCAGGTGGTGTGATAGTACTGCAATGGAGGGAAGGGCAAGTAACTACCATTTGACTGTAAAAAAAAAAAGGTTTTAAAAGGCATTCCAATTAAGTGCTGGTCACAGCTCTTCTTTTGCTAGTAGTATTTGAATTTTGATGTAAGTTACAAATGTCAGAATTTCAAGAGTATAGGATCTGTTTGCCTGAAACGTGTGAGCTGGAAGTGAACGTCTAAGAGAAGAATTTCTAAATAAGCCTGTGGGAGAGGAGAAGCTGTTGATGGTAACTTTATGCAGCAAGTTTTTCTACCCCAATGGTTTTTTCATATTATTTACAATTAAGTCTTGAATGATAGTGCTGTGTCTTTCTTTCTGACTGTGCTCTTTCTGTACCTCTGTAAACTGATGGGCAACTTCACCCATGCTTCATGCTAGATAAACAATGAATCTTAATTGAAAAATAAGTGGTAGATAGAGGAGAGACTGAAATCACTGCAGATGTTGCTGAAAGTCATCTGCATCGCCTGTCAGCTGCCCCGTCAGCACATGTGTTGTGTGTTGGCTGGGCAGTCACACAGGTACTGCTTAAAGCAAATGTTGCCTCATGCCATCTAATTAGCAGCGAGTAAATAGGAGAGTGCCAGGAGAGGGGTCAGGAAGGCTGGCAGGAGAGGAGGTGTGTGGTGGGGCGAGCCATGCAGCAGCAGGCTTTTTGTTCTTCGGGGGTTGAGAAAACAGTATCATTTGGGTGGAAAACAATTTTTATGAGCTCTGTTGGTCACCAGACGTGAGTACTTTTATATAGTGGCTCTTAGTACTACATTTATTGCCTCTCCTCTAATGAAGCCTGTCCAGGCAGTGCAATATTTATGGAGAGCCTTGCTTATATTGACACCAAGCACAATTTCCCAAAGTTATCTGTAAATGCTTCCTATAACCATGAAGTAGTGTGCCTTTATGCAATGAAATACTGAAGTGATGATGCAAGAGCAGGATAGCTGCATGATTTTTAACTCCAGTTGTCCAGCTTTTAAAATGTAAATCAAATACTAATTCAAATTCTGAACCAAGAAATTATCTGTTAAGCAATACCCTGAACATGACCATTTCTCCCACAATTTTGTGTGCAGTGGCTGAACACTGAGGCACCAGAGAAATCACTGGAGCATTTTCTGGTTGTAATAACGCTTCAAGGATCATTTGAAGCAGTGGACAAGCAAACAACACTTGATGGTAGCTCTCTGCTTGAGAAAACCCAACATAGTGAAGCCAATCCTGTCTTCCCAAATGAAGAGGAAGTATATGATGGAGTTGAGCTAGGGATTAGTAGCAGCATGCTGCAAGTATATGACTGAAAAATTAGATCACTGTTAGGATGAAGTAGAGTGTGCGTACATTATTCTACATATGATAAGAGGGAGTTCAGAAGCATTTTCTTTTTCTGGAACCAAGATGTAGACTTTTCATTATGTCTGCTTTAAAAAAAAATCCAACAGTCTATATAGTAAAGAAAATTCAGACATGTATGTGAAAGCATTAAAACTGAAGGCAGTATTGTTGTTCTCAATCCAGTATTTATTAGGGTTGCTTTGACTCCCTTAAATCACTTGGTGAAGTTGCTCTGGACAGTACATAAAACTATCAAATTTTTGTTCAAAGTTCTTTTCCCTAACAGTGAAAATAATGTTTGAAAATATGTGTTATGATTTAAAATATTTAAAGCAGAAAATGAAATGAGAACAGCTAATACATAGGCAGTAAACTGTTTAAAGCTGAAGTGGTTAGCTGTTTGAGAGTGTACCAGAACAGATGGATGTAGAGAAACAGAACTGTATTTTTCCCTTCCTGTGTCATGTAAAGAAAATAACAGGGAGAGCTAGGTATGTCCCTTCATCTCTGTATTCAAATTTTCTACAAGATCAGTGTGATAGGAGGGTATTTATAGCTGCAGGGTTAGATAATGTCTGTCCTTCAAGAAAGCTCAAAAAATTTTAATTCTGATGTAAACATAATTCAATAGAAAAAAACCTAAAGAAGAGACTGTATTGTACTCTTTTGCCTGCTTGGGTCAAAATAGAATGTATCTTGCAACCTGAACGAAGTTCTTTCCACTTAAAAGCACCCCAGAATTGGAACTGAGGCTTGGATAGTGCTGTGAAGGGAAAATGTCTACAGAAAAATGTAAAACGTGTCTAAAAATTTTAAAGCCTTGTATCTGTGGCAATTTTGAGCTAACCTCAGATAAGAAAGAATTTCAGAAAAAAGTGATCTGAGAATTGTTCCAGCCTGGCAGGAAAATTGAGATTTGGAGAATGGGAGAGAAAATTAATCAGAATAATAGGTCTGGCTCTTACAAGGAGATGGAGTCTAATGGAATTAATATCTGAAAATTAATTATAAAACCAACAGAATGAGATCTATAGCAGTACTGAAGATGAAGTTTTAAAATCTGCAAATGCAAAATTTTTCTGCAGCAGAATTCCCAGGAGTGGAATAAAAATATCTTCTTTTGTTTTCTTGTAGAATATTTGAATGGCAGTAAGCAAAGCTATTTCACTCGTGTGTGTTTCCTGTTGCAATCAAGTGACAGTTTGGCTCAACCTAGAAAGGCTGACATACCTGAGAGCTGGATTATACTGTATCAGCTGGGTAAAAGTTTCCTAAAGTCTTTTGGTAATGTCTGACTTCTGTGAAATAAAATATGTTGCAGCACTTTTTAATGTTAACCAATGAGTGCATTTATTCTAAGCATTAGCTTGATTGTTTATGGCAAATCCTGGAGTTGCCCATTTTTTGCATTAGACTTCAAGTTAAATTTAATTGGAATTTTGTTTTGAGGACAAGCTAGTCTGGTAACCTTTGAATGTGTTTAAGGAAAGTTTCATACCTCCTTCTTTGGTATTCCTCCAGTAAGGCCCGATTCTTTTTTATCTATGAAATTTAAAGCTTGAGGGAACAATAAAGGCTCAAATCAATTGGAAGTAATTGCAACCAGATCATCAGCACAGTTTTGTTTAATTTACAGTGTTCATTTAGTGCTCTCCTGTTGAGGTATTTTAATCAAATTGTTTGTGCTGTGGAGGACTCAGGGAGGAGTAGCAGCAGTCCAGGTGCTTGGTTGAAGACTCTACAAGATAGATAGGTGTAGAGAGATATATATACACACAGAATTAACAAGGTTGGAAAAGACCATAGAGATCATCAAGTCCAACCTATTATCTAACTTATCAACCTACCCAACACCATCCCATCATCTAAACCATGTCACTAAGCACGCCATCCAACCCTTCCTTAAACACATCCAGGGACAGTGACCCACCGCCTCCCTGGACAGCCCATTCCAATGGGAAATCACTCTCTCTGTGAAAAAGTTTTTCCTAATATCCAGTCTAAACCTCCCCTGACGCAGCCTAAGACTGTGTCCTCTCGTTCTGTCACTGGGGGCCTTGGAGAAGACACCAACCCCTGCCTGGCTACAACCTCCCTTAAGGTAGTTGTAGAAAGCAATAAGGTTTCCCCTGAGCCTCCTCTTCTCCAGGCGAAACAACCCCAGCTCCATCAGTTGTTCCCCATAGGGCTTGTGCTCCAGCCCCTTCACCATCCTCGTTGCCCTTCTCTGGACATTTTCCAGCAACTCAATATCCTTCTTAAACTGAGGGGCCCAGAACTGGACACAGTACTCGAGCTGTGGCCTAACCAGTGCCAAGTACAAGGGAAGGATAACTTCCCTGGTCCTACTGGCAGCACTATTCTTGATACAGGCCAGGATGCCATTGGCCTTCTTGGCCACCTAGGCACACTGCTGGTTCATATTCAGTTTCCTATCAACGAGCACTCCCAAGTCCCTCTCCACCTGGCCATCCTCCAGTCACACTGTCCCCAGTCTGTAACTCTGCATGGGGTTATTGTGACCAAAGTGTACACCCTAGCACCTAGGTTTATTAAACCTCATACTGTTGGACTCAGCCCATCTATCCAGCCTGTCAACATCTCTCTGCAGAGCTGTCTTACAATCTAATAGATCGACACTTATTCCAAGCTTGGTGTCATCTGAAAACTTACTAATGATGGACTCCATCCCCTCGTCCAGGTTATCAATAAAGATGTTGAACAAAACTGGCCCCAACACTGAACCCTATATGTATAAATATATATATATATGTATGCAGTTCTGCCTTTGAGAAACAAAAATTTTTAATACCTGGTGAAGTGGCTGGTGTAGTTCCTTTATAACTGACTACGGGGACACAGGGGTCCCACTTGGCTTGGGTGCTTTTGGTGGAGCCAATCTTATCCTCCATCAAGAGAGGGGAGCTCTGCTTTTAAATTAAAGTCACACAACAACATGGGCAAAGTGAGTACTTTGAATACAATGAGTGCAATTGAGTATGTTAATAGCGTGTCCTTGCTGTTTTGGAATAGACAGAATAGCCTTCAGACGCTCCTGGCTGAATGCTTATTGTTTATACTTCTTGTTTAAGTGTGCTCTGTTGCAGTGCTCATCTGCCCTCACTGAGGGCTGTGGTGGTGCCCGGTGCAATATTACACTGTGCAGGGCCAGAATCCTTAACCCTCAAATGTGAGAGTGTGCGTGCTAAGGGACAGCTCCAGACTGTTTTCTTCAGGAAATAACATTTGATAGGAACAACTGAAAAGCAAAAGTCGTGACTTTTAAACACATGAAACGTCATGGGGGGTTATTCTTAACCAATATGCAATTAAGTCATGTGAGAGGGAAAAACAGTAACCTGTTTTCTTTGTGCCAGTTTCATCAATTCTTTATTTCCCCTTCTTCCCCCTCCAAGAAATTCCCATATGCATAGACTCTTCGTGTTTAGCAGTATGTATGTTTTGTTTTTTTCCTGATTCATAAATAAGGCTGAATTTCTTTCAGAGTGAAAGAGAATCATGTTGTAGATCGAGTCACTGTGATTCTGTTTCTGCACTTCATGTGTGCTGCTGTTGCTCTTGTCTTAGTCTTAACAACAGTTTATTAAGAAATCCCCAATGAAAACCAACAATACTGTCACTGTTGCAAGGCTGATTAGGGAAATGTGTTTGATTACTAGAAATTAATGAATTGATGGCTTTTCTTCTAAAAGTAAAGGGCAAAGAGTCTGCAATCTGAATCATTTCTTTAATGAAGGTGGGATGTTACTGCTTTTATCAGGTTTTCAGGTAGTAAGTGTTATTTGGTATTCTCCAAACCTGTATATATTGATTATTTGTTCAATATTTACTTGGTTTTCCTTCCGCAGTTACTATCTGTGACAGCATTCTATTGTATTTATCCATGATGTTTGTATTCATCTATTTGATTGATAAGATAAATGTGATGGAAGGACACACTGTTGCGGTTTTTTTTATTTCAAAGTTTCAGTAAGCTTATAGCCAAAACTGTTTCTGCCATAGAGTCCTGGAACTTGTTGGCTGTTCATTTATATCTTCAACAAAAGTATACGTATGTAAGCTTTGTGTGATATTCTTTTTCCATTAGTCCTACAGCTTTTTTAGCAGTAAGGAAGGAATGCACATCTTTGAAGGCTCATCTGGCATTTTGATGGCTCAATAAAACTTTAGGTTTTTTTGGCATGAAGCCTTTAAATACTGCAACAGATCTTGTATATGACTGATATGATTTAGACTGAAAATGGCAAGCCCAGCTTTGGACAGTTATCTTAATGGATTTTTTAAAGGCTTTTTTCTCCCCTGTGGTTCAATACAATCATTTTAAGATTTTCTTTGTGATCATCGCAGGAATCAAATTTAAAATTTTTTAAAAGTCTGTCCTTAGTTGTCTGAGTTCTACATACACTTTGTTCTGTACACATGATAAAAAGAAAGGAACATGCACTGATTTTGAGACAGTTATCAACTAGTAAGAGAATCTGACTATTAATGACTCCGATTTATTTAGTTAGTTATTTTATTCAGTCATTTTTTCCACAAAGAAAAATAATCCTGTTTTTCCCCCCATGTATTTAAAAGATTATATCTTTCTGTCATTTAATATATTAAACACTTTGATCAGTAAACATCTTTCACTCTGTAATGGACAGGTCCTTTCATTCTGAATGATAATTACCCTTGATATTACTTGCTTAAATTTTGTTCAATGATTTGTAGGATGAGCTTCCTGTTGTTTTCATTGACTGCAGAGCAGTGTTTTTGGTGATTGACTAAAGGACAAGTTTTAGGTAACTACAGGCTTGTTAGTAAGAATCTTGGCAATGGTCTTTTCTGTATTCATAATCTGATGACAGGGTGCTCCCTATAAGGACTCAAGTTTTTGTTCAAGCTTCTTGCAGATGTCTTAAATACCACTGCTTCCATTAAAAGGAAAAGAAAAATCTACTTCATAGTTTAAGGTCTTACTGTTGGGGATTTTTCCTGCTGACAAAATGGCCTGTGTAAAACTTCTCTAGTTCTTCTAAATCAGTAAACTTCCCACCCAACTTGCAAACCACATCCCTTGCATGCTCCTGCACTTCATTATTCTGCAGACAGTTTATGATTCCCTTGCTACTCAGCTGTGGCAATCGCCTCAGTTCCCTGGGAAACTTTTGTTCTGCTCTGTGTTGTCCAGTTCTAGTACAGAGTTGTCACCTGTGAGACAGAGCATTTCAGGAGGACTCCCTGTGTAGGGGTTTGTCTTCATGTCAGCTGGCTTTCCAGAAAGACCATGTGTAACCTAGTTACTGGACCACTGACAGTAGATTTGTCAGTCACTCTTCTGAATGTTAATAATTTTTCTGCAACTGCTGTCTTTCATGATATTTAAAATATTAAATGCATTTGTTTTCTTGAAGGGTAATTACTCATTATTTTTGTGCTGAGCTAAATCAGTTTGTGATTAATGACCTAAAGGTTCCCTTTTGTTACCATATGCTTAGTCATTTTAGCTGTTAGTAAGGCATGATGACCTATTTTGGTTAGTATGTCTGTTTTTGCAGCTGAAGGATGATAGCAGAAGCACATCTTGGAATTTCTTGGGTATGCAAGAGACAAAAAAGGGGAGTCAAATACCAAAAATGTTAGCTGAGCATGGATTTTGTTCTGTAAGATGTTAGAAACATGTTGGACTATGAAAGCTTTAAAGTGTCAGTGTTGTTTTTAAAATCTGTCTTTAATAAGGAGTTAATTTATATACTTCAGACCATCTTAAGACCGTTCAAGCAAGCCTGACTTTACTACAGGGATTCAGTAAGGTGGAACTGTGCCTTATATCCATTAACAGAGGTTCTCTGCTTCCTGGCACTAGTCAGTTACTGATACAGCCACTATTTCTTTGTTATTAGATGAGTGCAGCTTTGAAGGCTCCTTGCTGAATGAATCCATTAAGAAAGCTGCCTAAAGGGTGTCTTATTTTTGCAGAACATGCAAAAAGTCGGAGTCACTTTGCTAGCTGAGGGCTTTAGCATCATACAATTTATTTCCCTTAAAGCAATATTGCATTTGGCTGCTCTGCTGGTTCTTTATGCTTAGAATTTACTAATTGGGGGAAAAAGACTTTAAAAGGATTGAATAATCATACCCATACTTTTTTTTTCATTACATTGTCTTCCATTTAAAAAAGTCCCATTTTTTTTTCTTAACTTCCAAGATCTAATGACTTCATAGGTACTTGTTGTTTAGCCAGTTCCTCATCTTAAGCACTTCAGACGCATGAGAACCAAGCCATAAGCCTCCTGGATTGTACACATAGTATTCCCTAACTGACTACTAACTAGTCCTAGCAATTGCACTACTGACACTTTGTTGCAAGAAGGGTGAAAATGTCAGATTTGTGACTGTATGTATGATTTGTTTACTAAAAGCCTCAGTGGTTTCTCTAGCAGTTTCATTGAAAATTGACTTGGTGAAAAAAAAGATGTAATTCACTTAGAGGCAGAACCTTCTGAGGCAATGAAACAGGAAAAACTGTATAGGCTCAATAGATGGGCATGAAACCCAGGATCCATCTGAGCAAACCCAGGACACAATGTGGGTGGTGGAACTGCAGAGTTTGGCCTTGAACACAGCTGACAACTGATAGGTAGGAACAGTTTGTCTGCTGTCCATGGGATGCTCCTGGTGACCTTGCTACATTGCACAAGCTGAGAATAGTGTGGTTTTCCTAAGCATGCCGGAGCTGATCCGGGGAAATTTTTCTGGGAGAAGAGACATTTTTCTTTACATTTTTCTTTTTTGCCCTTATCATCCCATACTGAAAAGATTAAGTGTGTTGATAGTTTTTCAGTACTGTGGTACAGTGACTGAGCAAAAGGAGTTTTATTTCTGTAATCTTTTAGCAGCAAGTAGAGCTTATCAAAATGATTGGAAGGCTATTAAGTAGTCTGTTTGGTATTTAGAGTCTTTTTTAACATAGTTTTTTAACATAGTCCTTTCTGGTGCAAGCCATTTATTCTACATATGAGTTGCTGTGTGCAGTTGGGGTGCTTGCACACCTACCAGGTCACATTTCCCCTGAAGTGTTAACCCAAACTGGTCAATTCAAACTTGCAGTTGGTACCATAGTTGTGATTTCCTCTTTGGTGCCATTCTGTAAGTACTTGAAAAGTTGACATAAGGTTGCCTTTTTACAGCCTTCTCTTGATTTCTGCGGACACATAATTCTTTCAAGGCAGAAATATTCCAGGTGTCATTTCTTGGAGGGGCAGGAGGGACGGAGAGCTTGCATGCCTCTCGTTAGGTAAATGGGCTCTCTTTCAACACCTGCTACTTCTGTACTTTATCTCTGAATAATCATCTCTGCATTCCACCATTCTTACAGGCTATTTTTGCAGAGTTGGGAGAAAATTAGGACAATGCATTAAAGCTTGAAGCATACAAAGAGTTTCAGCTATTCTATCAAGAATTTAATCATACAAATAAGGTATCTCACAAGCTTTGTGTTTTTTAGATAATTAAGGAATTTCTTGATATTTCAGTAAACTAGACTATTAGCGAATTGAGAAATAAATTATGGTCAACAAGTCTTTCTCTGTTGTATCATCAATCATTTTGTTTTAAATAGCAGTCTTGTTTGTGCTAAAGTTTCGGGGCTTTGTTTTTTTTTTTCCCCAATGCATTTTTAGAGTTGACTTTTTAAGGCATCTTTGTGATTTAAGTTTAGTTCCTTCCAAATGCAGTGTATTGAAAGCCATAGGAAAATTGTTGTCTTGTATAAAGAAACAAATCCTCTGCTAATTTCTAAGACAAAAGGTTTAAAAGCAGTAAGTGTGAAAAAGACTATGTAACACTAAAAAAAAGTGGGTAAATGTTGTGCAACCTGCTGGTTGAGGAAAAAGAGATATCGACAGAGTAAATGTAAATACCATATTTAATTGCAAATGGATCTCTGAGATTTATGAACTGATAGAAATGGACTTCTACAGGAAAATTACAACAGCAGTTTTAATGTAGGGTTTTGTCATTACCTCGTGTTTAATTTTCAGTAATGACTTAAATCATGTACTTGTCTTTCTTTCATTTGAACCATAAATGTATCTAAAAATGTTTAAAAACCCAGTTTGATGCTGCCTGTTTTTTTTTCTTTTGACTTGACCAAGATTCATGTATTAATAGTAAAGCATATATTAATTCATGGGGAGGAGTGGAAGGGAACGCTGCCAAAGCACAGAATACAACAGAAAGTTGTCTTTCTTGAATGAAGGACACATGCATAAAAAGCTTGGTTTTGGTGGGGGGGGAAGTTGTTTGGTTGTTTTTTGATTTGTTTGTTTTTTTCGAGTGTTTTTTTTGTTTGTGGGTTTTTTGTGTGTTTGCTGTATTTTTTTATTTTTTGGGGGGGTTTGCTGTTTTTGTTATTACATGTGCTTTACTGCAGGACAATAATAAGCTCATGATACTACTACTGCTAGTCCTAGTTTGAAAAGTTCAACATTTCAGGTTTACTTTAAATATGCTTGTCTCTGAGATATTTACCTCATTTTCCCCTGCAGACTGTTTTGTGTGTGTCTGGTTGTGTATTCAGATGAGATTTTTACCCTACACATGTGAACTTGAATTTCCTGCCGTTTCACATATTTGGGGAGGATGAAATGACCTACAAGCAGATCCTTCCAAGGACAATTCCTGGAAACTGTATGCTGTTGTGGACATATTTATTTTATACTTCTTGCTGTGATAATCTTGGCTTTTTGAGGAAGGGAGCAAAGAGTTTATTTAAAAACCTGTTATAGCAAAATGTCATTTACATAAGTAACAGTAGATGCCTTCATGCATTTCTGAGTCTAAGCAAAGGATAACTTGTAACGTTAGAGATACTTCTTCAGAAAGGGAACACTGAAAACTCAACCATTCTCATATATGCTTAAAGAAGGACTGTATCTGAGCTTTCCTTTTCAGAGTGATCAGCAGCTCAGTCTGGTGCTGAGGCTCCACCTTTGTAGTCCAAGGCTGTTTTGCCTTCAGACTTTAATGAAGCTGGAGAAGAAAAAAATGTTCTTGATGATGTGGTAGGGCTTTGCAGTGATTTTTCATGCCCTTCTCCCTTCACTCAGCTGCTTCCCCTGTGGTTATGTCCAAGCCTTACCTTTACCTTATTGAGACCCTTCCAGTTTTTTTCTTAGATGCCACCTGAATACTACTTGACACTTGCTTCCATTCCTTCACAGCATTTGTTTGAAAAATACCAGATGCTGAAATTGGAAACATGAAAGGAATTTCAAGTAGTGAACAAAAATAGGATAGATAAAGATATCTTAACATCAACTTTGAAGGATTTGTAATTCAAAGGAAGTTGTTAAGGCTGATTTCTGACTCTATGTTTTGTATAAAAAGGAAAGACTTAATGCTGAGAGCATAAGAGCATGGAACAAGGCATCTCCCTAGTCTCCTTAGACAGTTTTCAAATGTCTTCAAATTAGACTAAACAGTTGGCCATAGTAATGAGGTCTGTTTTTCGTCAAGGCGTTATTATTGCCATGAAAGTGCCAGGCGGTGGCATGACAGAATCAACTTGATTATGAGTGTGTATAGGAAAGTATACCTCACGTATTCTGAGGGCTTATCTCTGTCCAGCTGGACGGGTTTGACTAAAAGTGGCTCCAGAAAATAAATTACCTGTTACTAAATGATCTGGAGTCATATATTCTGATCTGCATCTAGCACTGATAAGTTACAGATTAGTACCAGCGCAACATTCACGGAGACATGCTGTATTTTCTCTATTTAAAAATAATATTTTAGAACAAAAATTTTATTTAAGAAATGGTCTCAGAACTAATGGGAGCTCACAGTTATGCAAAGAGAAATGAGGTGCCAAGCACTAGACTAGAGCTGTAGCCCAAATGCTTCTATGGTTTTGCAGAAACTGCAGATAAGGCAATGTTGAGGGAGCACAGTGTTACCAGAAGAGGTAGGGAAGCAATTATGTG
The DNA here is from genome assembly GCA_013399895.1 of Serilophus lunatus. Lineage (NCBI taxonomy): Eukaryota > Metazoa > Chordata > Aves > Passeriformes > Eurylaimidae > Serilophus > Serilophus lunatus. The sequence continues at coordinate 688,440 of VXBA01006011.1, forward strand.
ATGTTGATGCTCTGATTGCACTTTTGTGAGGTAAGTGGCACTGTTTTGAAACAATAGTGGAGAAGTAGGGGCACGTCATTGAATCAGTCATCTCAATGCCAATATTGAAATTTGTGGAATAATCACTGAGCAGAGACAAGTAAGCCCAAGAACATGATAAAATAAGCACTAACAGACTTATTGCCATCTGACAAGTAGTACTGAAATCTCAAGGAAGAGCTGACCTCTTCACATAGCAACATAAGGCTTAACAAGCAGCTCAGATGTATTTCATGTCATGCCTGAGTTAATGTTAACTTTGGTGCAGGAATGAAGATGTTTGTTGATTGGAGATGGATTTTTTTTTTCCTTTTGGTGAAATTCTGTTTGTCTGCATACAGAACATAATAGGAAAGTGTGAGAGATATGTAGAAGCAGAGACAGAATGCATGAGGCAAGAGAGGTCTTGTTGATCAGGCTGCTATCTGGAAAGAGATTTCAAGTTGGGAATTTCTGCATGACTGATTTCTTCCCAGGGGAAGGATTTGCACTGAGTTTCAGCTCAGTCATTTTCTCCTAAGAGAAATAACATACATAAGCTCTAAATATTTTCTAGACACTTGAGCTAAAAATGAGTGATACTGAAAAATGCAAAGTCACTTCTTGCTGGAAGCTCACTTAGTATTTCTGAAAGGAAACCAAAGTTTACATACCTTTTGTAGGGCACTTTAAGTGTGTTTTTATCAAAAGGTGAGAAATGCAACAGGGTAGCTGCTACACACAAAATATAATTGCATTTATAACGTGGTAGTAAGGCTGTGCAAGTGGGCATATATCTCATGAGTGGCTACATAAATATGTTAGTGCCTCATATATCTCATCAAAAGGTAATTTTCGTGACATCTCTCAGATTCGTAGTTTGCCTGACAGCTGTTTTATACAGCAAAGCTACAGGAGTGGCAGGGGGAATGAAGGTAGAACAAGCTTTAATGATGTCTGTAGTGCCTTACCTTGCCGATCAGCTTCTGAATTCCTGAAGAAGTAGAGTGGCCCCTTTCTTCTTCCTCTTTTATCTTCCTCATCTTTTTCTGCTGTTGACTTTTGGGAACTGTGCAACTTCTCATATGACTTTCAAATTCACTAGCAGAGCACCGTGATTAAGCTCGGCCACCTAATACGGGGGACAGAAGCTCTTTCTATATAACTTGGCTCTCATGAGGTTTTTATTACCAAGCCACAAAACAGAAATAAGTAAATCTGATTAAGAGGAGGCAGAATTACAGACTGGCTTCACCTAATTCACTCTAGAAACGTGTAGCACAGCTGTGATCATATAAGAGGAACATGTTTAATCAAGTGCAGTTCTCTAACAGGAAGCAAATCTTTGTCTGACTTGTGGCTTTAGCGTGAGCTGTGTATGGCTGTTCCCTCTCAAAAGATGGGATTTCCCAGCACTGCACATCTTGCTGAAGGTTCCTGGGCGTGTAACATGGGATTTAGCTGTGATTTAGCCCGCTATTCCGCCTCTAATAATGGCCAGCAGTAATGCTTTTGGGGAAAAAGTGTTAGTAAAACAGAGATCCCTCCCAGCTTCTGGCAGGCTGCAGTTCAAGGACTGTGAGCAAGAAAGTTGTGTCTGCACCTTTGTTAAACAAACTTTGACAGACTTTCTTTTGTGAATACATCTAACTGTGTATTAATCTATTTTAAAATTTTGCCTTCACAACATCCTGTGACAATGGGTTCTGCCTTTAATTATAGTATGGAAAAAGTACCTCCTTTTCCTGTTGTTTTTAAACAAGCTGCCTGATAAACTTCATATTATACTGCCTAATTCATTTATTCCAAGACATGGTTTCCTACTTGCTTTCTCTGTAATACCATTCGTGGTTTTATGTCTGTCATCTTACCCATCTTCTCATCTAAAAGCAGTTGCTTGTTCTGTTCTCCTTATGTTAAAGCTGCTGCAGACATTCCATCATTGTCACTATTCGAATCTTTTCTTGCTCTGCTATATCCTTCTCTGAGAATTGCTTAGTGCAGCAGCCACAGGCGGCACGAAGGACCCGCAGAGGTGCAGTGGTGTTCTCAGTCATATTGGCGATCCCTCTCACTCTGACCTGCTCACTCCTGATGTTCTCTTTGCTCTCCAACCTGAACTGAACTGTCATCTGTGACTGTGTGGTTCCTGAATTTAATTAAATTGCGGTGACTCCAGGGTTTCCATTCACTATATTGACGGTCACTTTGTGGTGTATGTGAATAAATATCTGACACATCTATCTGCAGATCAACATAGTTAATTCTCCTGATCTTTTTAATCACCATCAAACTTTATCATCTTGCTGCTTGCTCCATTTTTCACATAAATAATGAATATATTGAGTTGCACAAATGCAAAACCAAAGCTGTTGTTGAAACTGGCTATTTATTCCAATGCTGTTTCTTCTCATTTAGCCAATTGCTAATTCACAGTAGGACCTTCCATTTTATCCCATGACAGTTCAATTTCTTTAAAAGCCTGTAGTGAAAGACATTGTCAAATGTCTGTTAGAGATCCAGGGCATGTTATACGTATCACACATACCACACTTACCTACATATATGTCATGGCGAGTTTGTAAAAGAAGTTATGCCGTGATGACACTACTCCATCATTTTTATTTGCATATCTGCTAATCTGTTGTACAATTTCTATTCATTTTCTCAGTGTAGCAGTGAGCCTGTAGCTACCAGCATGTTGTTCCCTGGAGCCCTTTTATTGAAATTGGCAGCAAATCCTCAGCTTTTTATATCTCATTTTTTAAGTTTGTTTTTGGGGGAAGCTGGGCCAGCATGGTTAATAGTTCTGTGGTGGTATGTTGGATTGCCTTTAAAAGGTCTGGTTAAGTGGCATTTAAATCTATTAACTTAATGTCCTAAAGTCTGATGTAATGATGCTGTGGCTTTGACAGTCCTCTTGCACCTGTACAGTCATCCTGTTCCCATACACACTTTGAATTTTCATAAGTTTCAGGAGTGTGGTGGTCACTTTGTCTTCATTGTCCTTTGGCCCTGCTGAGTAGGCAAGCAGACCTTCCTTCTCCCGTTTCGCTGCCCTTTGTGCTTCCACTAAGGGCATGTGAAATGGGAGCTGTAAAGGAGAATGTTGCTAGAAGGCAGGAATATTCAGCCATTGAGGAGCACCTCTTTCTGCCTCAGTCCTAGTTTATGTTGGTTTAGGCAGGTCCAGAAGCTGTGGCAATAAATATTTATAACTATATATAAATTGGCTTTTATTGCATGTGAACTGTTTTGTTTTGGATTATATTCATAACAGGATTTTAATTTGACTCTTCAAATGTGTAAGACATTAATAAAATTTAGGATCAGAGTGAAGGGGAAGATGTTCAGAAGAGTTAATGTGTGTTTTGAAGCGGTTCATAATTCAATGTTTCATACTAATTCCTGCCATTTGATCTTTAGTATTTGCAACAAAGATCCTCAGTTGTGTGCAAGCTCCTTTTGTGATGTGGATCAGTCTTACACTGCCATGTCTCTAATGGATTTCTGTCTGTTTTTACTCCTGGAGAGAAAGATATAATTCATTGTTCTAGTCTTAGAATACCTGAGGTGAGACAGCAGTGCTGCTCTTTCCCTCTTTTATCTATTTAATTTCCCCCTTTCTTCTGCCTTTCTGTATGTTGTTATTTTTTATGTTTTCTTTGATTTGTGTGTGTCCCTATGGTTTTCCTTAATTGCTTTTTGCTCTGTCTACAGGATCCTGGCTTGTGTATGTGAGGTTTGTTCAACCATTTTTATCTAGATTCTGCCTTTTTCAGTGGCTTCTGAATCAACTTCTCTCCCCTGAATCAACTGAGGTAATGTGGCGTGGTGTTGCTTAGCAATGCTTGGAATCTGATACCAACTGAGTGGTGTGTGTGCTGTAACAGCACTGAGCTAAAGAGCCTACCTGTCCTCCGGTCTGTGTAGAGGAGAAATCTTGCATTTTCTAATGTTTTCAGCATTCTTACCTTTATGTGTTAGAGTGAGGCTTTTTTTCCTTTAACGTTGCTGAGTAACAGTTTTATAGACTTACAGGCGTTCCTTCCCCCTTCTTCTTGATACATGCAAGTGTAAAAAACTTGATAATATGTAGAATCAAAATATAATTGGGATGTCGATCTTTAAAGAGTATCTAATTAACTGTCTCGAGATAGGTATGTTTTCTGTCTACCTCCCCCACATACCAAGCAAAGCTGTTGTGAAGGCAGAGCTGAGCTTCGTAGGATGTTTTGGTCCTCCAAAGCAATACAGATTAGCAGCCAATCTAATGTGCATGGCAGAGGATTAAAAATCAGGATGAATTTGATACCTCCAACCATGTAAGAATATTTTCAGCTTTCTGGTTTAGTTGTTTTTTCCAATGCCAAGGGAATATGCATTAAAAAATGAATTAAACTATCTGCTTGTTTCCTTTTTTACCTTCTTTTTAATGAGAAGTGCTAAAAAAATGTGGGCACTAAGGGTGCAGCCATTGATGTCAAAATATACTCAGAAGTTAACAGTGGCAGTGGAGAGATGTAGTCTGGAGGCTGATCCCACCTGAGTGCTGTTTGTTAGGGATGTAGAAGATTGCTTACGAGGCATGAGATAGTTGAACAGGTTGATCTCTCTGATCAGCTGCTCCTGCTTCTCTTAACCAGTAGTTTTCATAACTAACAAATGCATTTCCAGTAGCCTGGTTTAGACCATTTAGTCCATAGTACATACTCATTTATCCATGTCTATAAGGAAAAAAAAAATTGATCTGCCAAGGAGATTTATAGCAGGTTCATTGCCATGGTTTCAGACAGTCTTACATGGTCTAAAAATAGATTCAGGAAAGAATATTCTCTTCCCTTTCCTTCCCTTCCCTCTCTCCCTCCCTCTCTCCCTCCCTCTCTCCCTCTCTCTCCCAGCTCTAACTAATTGGAATTTCCTTTTTTGTTTGTATGTTTTTGTTGCTGTGGATTTACTGACAGGTCAGGCAAATTTGTTTGATGTTTTGTTTTAAAGAGGAAAGTTCACAGCAATATCTAATACATTGGGGAGTGACTTCCTTGGTAGTGTGCCAAGGCTATTACCTCCTGCTCCTGTCTCTTACACTTCAGTAGTGCTGCTCTGGTAGACTGTAGCTTACTACAAACCAGTGCAATAGTCTGAGCTATGTAAGGGACCATCCTGGGAATACCTTTGAAAATTATAACCTTGACATTGCCTTGTGCTCAGCAGGAGAAATTCACAGAGTACTTCATGATGTGCCTTTAGCAGCCTGCACTGTTGCATGAACAAGCTTCTCTTCCAGAGTCCAACTGGCAGCTTTACTGTGTCTCCTGCAACCTCACAACTAGGATGTTGCAGACAGGTTAAGGATCATGGTTGTAAGAAGCAGGGCAAATTTTAAAATACTGCTTTGTGTACAGCAGTGCATGGTCTGCAGCAGCAAGGAGCTAGCGGAGGCAAACTGGGTGACCACTGCTTCCCCTTCATGGTGTCCTTGCTGAGACAGCATTATGGCTACACAGCCTTGGCTGGTGTGCTTAGAGCTTGCTTGGGCATGGCTTCACTAGCTCCAGACTGCAGTATTGTTTGTCTTTGAACATCAGAAAAATGGAGGTGGAACATAACTTGGCAGTTAATATGGTCTATTCTGATGTGTACCGGCTAAACTGTGTTTAGCTTTGGGTTTAGTAGTTGAATTTCCCTCTGCCTTGCCTTCAAGAGAGGTGTTGACTGTTTCTGTTAGCAGGAGTCCCAGATGCTTTTAGATCTCTCTCCCCTGACAGGAAGGGCATGGATTGGAATCACACTGATGCCTTGGATTTCCTGCATTACTTCCTGTAGAATTAATGGGCCAAAAGCTGAGGGGGGAGATATTGTGTTACAGTATTCAGTGTACAACTCCTGAGGCTCGTGGTGTGCCTATTTATGTTGGAAAGCAAGTAAATAGCTCCATAGTGACCTTATCAGCTCATATCTTTTAGTGACAGGTTTTGTAGCAAAGGGAAAGTGTTCTGGGTTGAATTGCAAAGCGTGAAAAAAAATCCCTGTGTGATCTCTTAGTAGATTTTTTGGCAAACAAGGTGCTGGTTCTCCCTATTCCTTTTTCATCACTGAGGCTTTGACTGCCTGAGAGAAGCTGCAGTAAGTTTCTTCATTGTATGTGTTGCTACTGGTACCAGGCCTTTTCTTCCTGCTGCTGCTTTTGTGGTCAGGGCGCCCTGATCTTTTTCCATAAGGACTGAATGGAGAAGAGCTGCTGTGATGTCAGGGTGCAAATGTTTTAGTGAATGGTTGCAGTGTATTGCTATTTCCTGCCCTTCCCTTTTTGATTTGCTTACTGGTTTTAAATACTTTCAAATTTTCCCATGTTTCTGAACTGATCAGACTTGTAACTTCTTTTTCCATATATCATATTGGACACAATTTGTCTATTTAGGAAGAATGTGGTACAAGATAGACAGGACTGTGAATTGAACCACTTAAGGTCGAGCTACTATTCAGAAAAGGTTAAACCTTTTAAAGTCTTTCTCTTGCTTCCATGCTGTGCTGCATTGCATTTGGTGGCTCCAACATGTGCCTACGCTTTCCTGCTTCTCTGTGTGATATTCTGCGGTATTTAAGTGCCCAACTTTGGCATCTGGAGAGCAGAAGAGCAGCTCCCAAGTACAGATAAGGGAAATATGCCTTCTCAGTCTTCCACAGAGACAGGGACCTGCCTTGGCCTGTTCATTACCAGTACAAGCATAGTATTTGGGGCTGAGACATGGGCAGGTCAGGCTGGCTGTTGGGTTCTTGTTTTGAAGAACCTCTCTTGTTAAAGTCACCAGCCAAAGTCCATAGTGATAAGGTGCAGTTCTCCCTTTTTGTGACTTAAGGTACAATCTTTAATTATTTAGTTGCATTTTTCCCATGTAACAATCTTCATCTTGTTTATTGAGTATGGTAGTTCTCCTACTGCAGGCTACTGATGTCTATTATGCCGTCTCTGAGAAAGCTCTCAATCCTTGCCTTTTGCAGATGTTGAAAGGGTGGCTCAAGAGGGCCGATGGCCTCCTGCTTCTAAGGAACTGGATTCAGATCTTGACAGAGTTCCCTGCATCATTAGAAGTGATTTAAACACACAGAAAATGGTTCATAATCTTGATAAGCTTGAGATCCAAGACCCTGAGATTAGCATAGTTGTTTAGAACATGGTACTAAAAACACCAAGGTTGTGGGTTTGATCCATGTGGGGGCCATTTGCTTAATAGTTGGATCCAATGATCCTTGTGGGTCCCTTCCAACTCAGAATATTCTGTGAACTAATTTTCAGAAATCCTCATGCTGCTGGGTGTAGACTGTAATTATGTATAAAGCAAGTCGTGGGATGTGAAATACTTGAAATGATTTGGCCTAAGATTCTCACTTTGGAAGTACAACATCAGTGGATTTGCACTCTGGTCGACCTCGGTCAATAAATGGATTTAGACTTCAAGCTGTTTTTGGGGGCAGTATCTGTGTGTCTTGAGGACCTGGGTTTTCTGTCTGTAAATCCTCATATAGGAAGTAAGGATATTGTGGTGCCTCCCCCTCTGACAAACGTGAAGTAAGAGTAAGTCCTTTTTGACAGAGTAAATCAGCCTGCTGTACAGGAAGAGCAGAAAGGCAGTGGTTTATTCTGTCTAAGCAGTGGAGTTCAAGTAGTTAGTAAGCCTTAAGGATAGAAAAGGATAAACAAAGAAATTCTGAATACTGTCCTGTAACTGCCTGTGCTTCCCTGTGTGGTGAAAGAGACAGAGTGGTCTTTGGTAGGTCCAAGGAGGGAAATTGGTAAAGTGTATGGTGTGCAAGAACCGGAGAGCATAACTTGTGGTTTGATGACATGCTTAACCTGATTCTCAAGTCTTCCTGTAAATTGTGTGATTTTCCCTTATTTAAAGAAAAATGAAAATCCATTCTGTTTAAAAATTAAATGTTCCATAGTAGCTATAAATTTTGCACCCTTTAGAGGGGATTTCTGGCACTGAGGTGAGAGACATGAGCGGCAGCAGCAGCACACTGTTGCGGTCCTCTGTGCAGCCCTTCACCCCAAGAGAGGGAGAGACCCGAGTTGTTGTGTATATGCAGGACAGAGCTGTTGAAATCAGGTCTCACCTCTGGAAGGAAATCACAGAATATCCTGAATTGGAAGGGACCCACAAATATCATTGTGCCCAACTCGTGGCCGTGAACAAGACAGCCCCAAGAATCACACCGCGTGCCTGAAAGTGTTGTCCAAACACTTCTTGACCTCTGACAGGCTTGGAATAAATCCTGAGGAATCTGTCAGGAATAAAACCTGATGTTATTGTTCATGCACAAGGAAATAAGTTATTTTCACTCAGATATGGCATACGTTTTCCTCTCTCTCTAATTTGTTTTGCCCTTCCTGAACAATTCTTTTGCACTTTCTGAGGCCTGCCTCCAGTTCTTGGCTTTTTATTCTCTTATCTTTCACCTGCAGTTTCTCCTCCCTTCCAGATTCATTGTCAGAAACCAAACACCTTGCCTGTTGTGGCCCCCCTTCCCCATCCTTGTCCAGTTTTTATTTTGCATGCAATCATCTTTTTCCTGCCTCGTTTTGTGCACTGCCTCGGGTTCCCTGGCTCCCTTCCCTGCCCATTGCACTCGCTCTCTGTCCTGTTTCAGGCTCTTGTCCTAGTCTGTTCCTTCGTCTCCCCCAAGTCTGGCATTTGTCCCTGCTGCTCTCCAGATGCACGCCTTCTGCTTCCTTGCTGCCTGGGTGCTGGCAGCCCCACCATGGCCAGCACAGGAAAGATGGGCTCCTTCCGCTCCAGGGCCTGGACCCTTTCCAGAGTCTGGACCTGCTCCAGTTGGGCAGCCATGGAAATGAAAGGAGGCTTGGGCTTCTCTGTTCCTAGGCTGGCACATGCTCACCCGGTCTGTGGATAGACATTGGGCCGACATTGGAAAAGTGGGCAATGTTCGAGCATGCTCAGCAAGGAAAAACTCCTGGGAGATACTAGCTATTGGCTCTTTAAAGGTCTTTGCATGCCATGAATATGCTGTATGCTACCATCGGATATGGGTATGATTTCTCTGTTCAGCATGATCTAAAGTTACTTGAGACTCAGGAGCCAAGAAATAAATGTGAGAAGGAAGAGAAGGAAGAGCAATCTAATACCCAGCCTGCCTGTTTACCTGGCACAGAAGTGCACTCTGCAGTGCTGCTTTACTGAGAGCATTGTATTCAGTGAGAGGACCCATTAAAATATTCGTGGCATCATTTACTTTGGATTATTTAAAATGGGTTGTTTATTATATTTCTCACTGGCAACTTCTTCCTCATGATATCTGAATTTTAAAAAAGGGTCTGAGTCCTAACCCTTCCTATCTTCCTTGGATTGTAAAGGCCATTTTTGAATGTTACTTTTGCACACTGCAAGGAGAGAACAGGTGCTTTCCACTGTACCCTTCAGCAGTAAAAAGTATGGATTCCACAGGTAATGCTTTTTCACACTTACAAGTAGGTGAGTAATTAGTTTTGAGATGTAACAAAAAACACAGGGATGTAAACTGCACTGAAACAGGTTTGTTGATAGAGACAAATGGCGTGGCTGAACAGGCAAGCCCTTCTGTAGCTGCAGCTTCTAAAGCTTGCTGTAACAGTGCTGTGCTTTGGAGTGACTTATGTCAGGTTTCGTTGTCAAGTTAGTTACAGTTGGGTAAGTCATTTATTCTACAGACACAGCAGCACCTAATAGAGCTATTTTAATCTAAATCTGTCTTATATGAAAACCAGCTCTAGTCTGTCTTCATGCAATGTATATAATACTGACATTTTAGCCAAACATAAAATGAGGATGTTCCAGTGCAACCTGGCAACAGTATATCCATGCATCTGTCTCACGGTATCTCTGATGACTGTTCACTGAATAAATGCAGTGTTATCAATTATCTAAAGACAGAAAAGTACCTATCTTGAAAGATCAGGACATCTGTCATAGGACAGACAGTGTCTAGACTGTGCTGTTGATCACAGGTAGAGTCTTTCAGTTGTTCTAGTGTTTGCACAGAGAGAAATAAGATAAAAATCTAAGCAAGTTTAAAAACGTTGCTATAATTTTTAAAATAATTTTTGGAGGAAGAATATAGGTGTAATTTCAAAACAAAGTATTTGAGTCTGGATATTATACAATCATACACCATGACCCATTTTATCTGCAGCAGGATGCAAATGTATCTATCAAGTTGTTTTCTAAACAACGGTACATCAAGTAATTTTTTTCATGATGGTATGAGCATTTCTTGCTGGGAACTGTGCCATTACCAAGTGAGGTATTTCCTTGGTCAAGAATAATAAAGGCTTCTGTTTAAAGACTTAATTAAAAAAAAAGAAAAGCAAACAAAACAATCATTGTAAATTCAGTTATATCAAACAGTTCTGCACACTTATAAGAGGTCTCTTGGGAACAGATCCTTAAATATTTGAAGACTTCAGGACTTATTTCTGGTTTTGTAGAGGGTTATACTGAACATATAACTGTGACCATAAATATGTTTTTCCTAGTGGAAAACCTATGTAATAATTTTGTGGGAGTTTGATCACAAGCTTTAGGCATAGAGGAAACTAGTCAGGGCTGTTATGGCTTCAATTTAACATGTTTGGACAGGCGTTTTCCTTGGCTGCCTTGTGCTGAACAGTGATGTCATTGTCCTCTGTGGTTTTGAGCCACCGGGCCATAAGGGTGCCTACCCTTTTTGTGCAGCAGAATGTGTGTGGTAGCAAGCTCATGAGCTTCTGCCCCCTACTCTTGTAACACGCCGTCAGTGCAACAAGTCGTAACTGATTGCTCTAAAGACGAGGGAGAGGAGGAGGGAGAATGTCATCTTGGCATGCCGACTGCTGCATTTTGGTCTTCTGCTGGGACACAAGGTGTGGAGAAGCTGCTCTGAAGGGCCACTGGATACTTGAATTAGTCTCTGGTGCTTAACTGTTCTCTGGAGGAGCTGGCCTGCATTTAAGTAGTGTGAATACCTCTACTATATACTCACACTTGGTTCAGAGAAATAGCATTTTCCCTGAGCTGTTTTATTTCTCAAAACCAGGAATGTATCAGATTTTCCTTCAACTGCTGAACAGTAGTATTAATGTAGTGTGTTATTTATTCTTTTGACATGTTTTTATTTCATGGAAAATGTCTACTTTATGCTTGAAGCTGGGTATGAGTTGCTGGATCCTTTTCAGAATTCTCTTAAATCTGGAAGTAAATCAGATTACTTTCTTCTACTATAAGCGCATTCGGCTTGGCTTTCACATGAGGTGTTGTATGGGTGAATGAGCCCAGAGCACTCCAGCTGGTGCAACAGCTTTATTTATGCAAAGTGATGGCATGAAAGGGTTTTGTAGAATGCTTTTAGTGGCTTCAGGAGTAATTTGTACTACTATTGAACCACCAAACCGCTTTAAGTTCTTTGCTTGTGTTTTCAAGTGACAAGCCGCGGGCTCAGGTGATGACCTAATTAATCAGGAAACTGTGCTGGCTAGAAACATAAGAAATAGATGTTTTCTTAGACTCTATATGTTCCTAGCATTTACTGTGTGGCAATAAAGCTTCCACAGTCTCTGTGTTCATAATCTGAAATAGCTTTTTGTCCACATGATGATGCTTTTATATCTCAACTTTAAAATGCTTTAGGTCTTCATGTACAAGTAAGTTATATGCACAAACATAGTAGCTAAATGGTGGTACAATAAGTGCAGAGCAAGTGGGCAATATTTAATTCAAATTTTAACTTACCTAATAAGAAATGAAGCATTCGTGTGGAAGTATCTCCCTCTGGTCTATTAAGGGATTCATGGCTCCGTGAGCTCCTATTTTCTTCAGACTGTGCCTTTGGATTTGAAGTGAAAACATAGTTGTTGGATGAGAGTCACTAATTGAGCAATTGGAGCTAATCATCCCCTTGGCTTAGCAGATGAGACACTAATTTTCTTTCCAGGAATAGCCAGAATTACTTGTTTGTACAGTGCCTTCAAGTTGATTCAAATTTATCCAGATTTAAAACCTGAATGAAAAACTTTAAAATTGGCTATATTGGTTTGATTGTGATATTGGCATTCCTGATTCAGATAAGATCCTTTGATTGTGGTATAAGGGTGTCATGCAGGGCTACTGAAATAAAAATAGTGAAGACAAGTCTCTAGAGGTTGGGAAATGATCACAGCCAGTCCCAAGAGTTCCTTTGAGAGGGTGAGCATATGAAGTTTTACTTAATTGCTCACTTACATATGTGCAATGCCTTTGCTTGCTTTTCTGAGAAGCAAGGAAGAATACCTGCAGTAAGTGTCTATTACCAGGTTGTTCAGAAAACGTGACGTGCAGTGAATCAATATGTATACTGAACTATTTTAATAACACTGACAGTCTTCAAAAGTAATTTTAATACTGTGGGTTGAAAAAGAAATATTTGTAGATTAGACTGGCTTGATGCACAGAACAATCTGTGCATAAGGGATAAGTTTTTTCACAGAGGCAACTGCAAAAGCACAGAAACCTATTGCTGTACTTGTTGATAGATCTACTGACAGGTGTGTGATTGAGGAAAAAAGATGGCATACATCAGATTTCTGTAGGATGGGACTGCTCTTTGCTGACATCTGGCAGAAGAATTGGAAAATGGGACAGCTGCTAGTGCCATAGAATTGCAGACAGTTTTAGGGCCTGAATGCAATGAAGATAAATGAGCTCCAGTTGGAAGCTCAATGGCCCTAATGGTAGAAATAAAAATGAATGCAGGCACTCTGAATGCTGTACAGATAGGCTTGCAAGAGGTGTTTTATGTCCTGTACATTTATAAACGTTCATTATTGTGTATTTCAGGCTACATTATTGGTATACTGAATAGTTTGAGTTTTTAAAGGTTTGTGTTACTGCTTAGGTCCCAGAATGTGACATCAGTTTCTAGCTAGTTTGGTGTTGACAACTAAGTGCACTAAGTGCTCTAGAAACCTGAGTACTTAGTCTGTCCATCTGCATAACCATCCCATAGAAAATGGCTCAAGGGATAAGACAAGGTTATTTAGAGTTTTTCAGAGTCTGACCGAGATAGGCAACTTGGTGGGCTTTTTTTATTTTCAATCCAGGTGATAAATTTTATTCTTTTATGGATGGTCTCACATAGCTGAGGGCATTTCTTACTGCTGGAAATTTTAGGAAGTCTGCGGAGTGCTAAGGAATCTGATTCTGAGACATGCCTTTGCAAGTCTCTGCCTACTTTTTAGTAGACAGCCATGGGGTTTTCTCGAGCAGGCAGGTTTTTCAAGGTTAACTTTCTATGCCTTTAGTAAATAGCAAAGCAAAAATCTGTTTAGAAATTAAGCCCAGTTAAGGAGCTCTCTCCCACTAATTGTACTGGGGACATGTACACTGTACATGATCTGTCATCTTCTCGACCATACCTCAGCTTAAGCTTCTGACTTCCTGAAGCAGCCATTGCTTCCAATGTTAACTTTTTGGGTGTTTTTGTTTGTTTGTTTGTTTTTATTTTGAGCCAGAAGACAGCACAATAGTATGGAAGAACTGGCTTTTTACTGGCTTCCTTAACTATGTGAATGTTGTGGATGAATTGGCTTTTTGTAACACTTCCTTCTCTATCTGAATATTGCAAATGTGAGCAGTAAGGGCAGACAGGACTCTTAACACAAATCCTTAAACTAACTTCAGTTGCTAGACTTCCTTCAGAGTCCGAGCAGCCAAGCTTAGTCAGCTGGCTTCAAGCAGAGAAACAGTCGCCCAGCACCTGTGTCTGTGCTACTGCTCTTCAAGCCTAAGCTGTTTTTCTCCTAAGAACTTTTCTGGTTTCTTTGCTTCCACAGAAATGCTGGTCTGTCAGCCTAACGAAAAATTTCTGGATTTATGTCACCTTTCTAAGGTGTGTTTTTCTTTGTAAGGACCTTCGTGTAATTTCAAGAGAATTCTGTGTGGAATAATGTGAAAAAGGAATGTTATGTTAGTGAAGCAGCTGTTTGTGCATTTTGGTAGTTCCTGAAGAAAATCGGGCTTTAAAAAGAAGTTTTTCCAAGAAATCTTTGATATTCTCCCATGAGAAATTATTGAAGGCTCATAAGATTATGGTACCTTCAGAGCTTTCAAAAACATCCCCTTTCTGTGCTGTAGAGTTATTCTTCCTACAAGAAAGACTTGTTTTGTATTTGTGGAAAGGGTGAATCTGTTGCCTCTAGGTATTCCCACACAGATGTCCCATGGTATGGAGAGACTCCCACTCAAAAAAAGATTTCTGGTGTTTCTTTGCCTAGAATGGGGCTGAGGCACTCATTGCACGTAGCATGCCTTGAAATTTTGCCATTTATTCCTGCAATGGCTGTCTGTGAGCATTGAGTCTGCTGCCTCTCAGGTCAGCTTCCAGTGCTGCTGCTTCTGGTGTGCATGAGCTCTCAGCTGAGCAAATATTGGGGGTGATCTCTGAGGGCCACAGAGATGACCAGAGAGCTGGAGCAAGCTCATGTTATGAGAGGTTAAGAGCGTGGGGGCTGTCCAGCCTGGAGAAGAGAAGGCTTCTGGAAGACCTTGTGGCAGACATCCAGTACCTGAAAAGGGGCTTACGAGAGAGCTAGAGAGGAGCTTTTTGCAAGGATGTGGAGAGATAGAGCAAGAGATGATGGCTTTAAATTGAAAGAGGGTGGATTTAGGTTAGGTATTTGGAAGAAGTTCTTTACTGTGCAGGTGGTGGAACAGGTTTTCCGGAGAAGCTGGGGATGCCCCATGTCTGGAAGTGTTCAAGGCCAGGTTGTCGGGGCTTTGAGCAACCTGGTCTAGTGGAAGATGTCCCTGGCCATGGCAGAGGTGTTGAAACAAGATGAGCTTTAAGGTCCCTTCCAACCTAAGCCATTTTGTGATTCTGTGCAATTTCACATTTGTGGTTTTTATGAAAGAAATTTTAAGTTGGACTTTGATGATCCTTGCAGGTACATTCCAAGTCAGAATATTCTGCAATTCTATGATTTACATGAATAACTTAAATTTTTTTAATTGTCTCATTTGCTCTGTACAAGTCTGCCAGGGATTTGAGGAAATTAACTGAAATAACGTTTCATAGCATAAAAACCTGAGCTGTATTTACTCTCCACCTGCTACCCATAATTTCAAACTGAATTTGATTTCAGTCTTCCTGTTCATCTTGCCTTGTTGTATTTTTTTTTAATATAAGTGCAAAAAACTTGCTCTCTTATTTCATTTTTATGGTAATTTATGGTATGAAAGAAAATGCAGTGTCATTGACCATTTATGCTGCACATCCAGAAATTTCCCTTTCTGAAGGCATACAAGTCTGTTATATGCTTTTGGTAGGACTGTATAGCTGCTTTGCTGTTGTCCATGGGGAGGAAAAAAGAAATCTGAAGAATAATATGAAGGATCTGCACATCTTACGATAAGTGACCTTGGTCGATAAATTAGCCTCTGCATTGTGATGGCTGAGTTGTAGACATGTCCTGCTCCCTCTGCTTTGGAGCATTAGTGTCTTGTGCAGCGGTGGACTGGGCCTTGGGAAGAAAGGCGGCTTCTTCACCCTTACAGTGAGATTTGCCACAGCCATGGTTTCTGAGTCCTCCAGCTGTGACCTGTGCATATTATCCTGTCTTTTCTTATACCTTAATAAATAAGATCCCTTAAACTTAGTCCAGTTTGTCAAGTTTTACATTTTCCTGCAAATATGAGAGTGCCGAGAACATGAGTACTTGACAGGAATGTTAGAAGCAGTGTTTGTCATAGTTCTCTCCACAGCTGTGGGTTCTCGAAAGTTTACATGGAACTGAGAGTTAAAAGCAGGTATGAACAGTTTGCCTGAGCTGCACCTTTTTCTCCTTGCTGCTTCATGTTTGTTTTCCTTTGGAAGATCTGAATTGAATTTGTTTCTTTCTAGTCCTCTGATGCCTTCCTTGTACTTCCTGCTAGTTTATAAGCCATTGAGTCAGTTTGAGTAGTCTCATCTGGTGTTCTACTGATCATTTAAATCTCTTTCAAATATTCTGTTGTCATACGATCTTGGACACAATGCCGTGCCAGGATCCAAGAGGACCTGACTGCAGCTTTAGCCCTGCATCTGATCTTCTCAGTGACTTTACAGGCCACTCACGTTATCCCACTGAGCCTCAGGCTTCCTCATCTTTAAGAGGAGTGTAGCGAACAGTGTGCTTCCCTCTGTTTCATGCTGTGAAAATCTGTTTTAAGCAAAGCAAAAGAAGTGGAAAAGGGCCTAGATGCATGGAACCGTTCTCCCCCTATTAACAGGAGTCCTCAGGCTTCGAGAACCTCTTGCATCAAATATCCAAGCCTCTTCGTCTGATCTAGAAGAGCAGTGTAGTTAACAGGTGAAGAGTGCCATCTCTTCCAACATGAGCCTTGCTGTCGTTCCAAGCAGTGGCTTATTGCTTCAATTTTCCTCGGTATTTTGTAATTTTTGTAACCCTTTATTCCTGCCTCCCTGCTCCTCCCACCGCCCCTCCCAACCCCCCAAGTGCTGTTGATACTCCTAGCTCCCTTGAGACTCAGTAAATTTGATACTTTTTTCATCCTGCCAAAGAAAAGTACGTGAAAAATTTAATTGGCTGACGCTTTCGCTTGCTATAGAATGTGCCTGCTTGAAACATGGAGAATTAAGGTGGCTTTATGCTGAACTACATTGTGGCCTTTGTCCAGCAACTGCATAAGTAAATACACCCACCATAAAAGTTTAATCTAAGTATGTTACATCTGTATAAAAGGCTTGCTAATGTGTGATCAGGACAAAACAACATCTACAGATCTATCTAATGGCAGTTGTAGCTTGTTTTGGTGCCTTGCAGATGCTTCAGGTAGAGTTAGGTGAGGAGGCTTGAGTCAGCCCAGCCCTTCCAAGTGGCTGGCTGTGCTTAGCTTACCCTGACCTTAGGTTTGCCAGAGCTGCTAAGAGCTGATTTAATTTGCTAATTCAGCCAAGAACAAAACCATGAATTGTTTTCACAGAATCACTGAACATGCTGAAGTGGAAGGGACTCACAAGGGTCATCAAGTCCAACTCCTGGCCCTGCACAGAACCATCCCCAAGAGTCACACCATGTGCCTGGAGTATTGTCCAAGCCCTTCTTGAACTCTGTCAGGCTTGGTGCTATGACAGCTTCCCTGGGGAGCCTGTTCTAGTATGCAACCCCCTCTGGGTGAAAAACCTTTTTCTGATATCCATCCTAAACCTCCACTGACACAACTTCAGGCCATTCCCTCGGTTTCTGTCACTGGTCACCACATAGAAGAGATCAGTGCCTGTCCCTCTTCTTCCCCTGATGAGGAAGTTGTAGACTGCAACGAGGTCTCTCTTCAGTCTCCTCTTCTCCAGGCTGAACAGACCAAGTGGCCTCAGCTGCTCCTCATACAGCTTACTCTCAAGGCCCTTCACCATCTTCGTTGCCCTCCTTAGGATGCTCTCTAACAGCTCAGTATCTTTCTTCTACTGTGATGCCTAAAAATGTACACAATATTCAAGGTGAGGCCATACCAGTGCAGAGAAGAGTGGGACAGTCGCCTCCCTAGACGCGCTGTTGGTGACCCCCCAGGGCACTGCTGACTCATATTCAACTTGTCATCGACCAGGGCCCCCAGGTCTCTTTTCACGGCCCTGCTTTCCAGCACCTCATTCCCCAGTCTATATGTATATCTGGGGTTCCTCATCCCTGATGCAGAATCTTTCACTTTCACTTGTTGAACTATATGTCGTTGGTTATTGCCCAGTCCTCTAGTTTGTGGAAGTCTTTCTGCAGCCAATTGCTCACCCACCACATGATGTGTTTATCTGGCTTTGTGTTGGACATTTGGTCCAGAAGGATCTGGTGAGAGTCAGTATCAAAACCTTTACTGAAATCCAAAAAGATAGATCAAGGGGCTTCCTCTGACTTAGGTGGGTTACCTTGTCATAAAAGGGAATTAAGTTTGATAAGCAGGATTTTTCCCCTCATGCAGCACTGCTGGCTATGACTGATGACTGCATTATCTTTCAGGTGTTTTTCTGTATTTCCCAGAATAATCTTCTCCGTAACTTTACCAGGCACTGAAATGAGACTGAGAAGCCTGTCATTTCTGGGGTCCTCCTTCTTGCTGTTCTTGAAAATTAGGACAACATTTTGGGTTACAGAAGTGCATTGGCTCAGTCTAAGGAAAGGCAGAGTTGATGCACAGCATCAGGCAGGACTGGGAGCTGGGAAGGAGTAGAAGAGGTCAAGGCTCCCCCATGGCCAGCTCTGGTGTCTCAGATAACTTCTCCCCTCATGCAGGTTAGGATGAAGGAGCAGCAGTCTCGCTCCATCTTTGCAGATGCTATAGCACTACTGAGAAAGGGCACTGACATCCAGTGAATCTGCAATAAACACAACAGAAGTGGTTTTGGCCCTGGGATTAACCAGCTGTCAGAAAGAGCAGGCAGGAACTCTTAATTTTCTGAGTTCATATGGGTTCTTTTTGTTTGCCACTCTCTGTGCTTCTATACTGGTTGTCTATTTCCATTGCATATGTTTTGCTTAGAGGTGCTTATGCTGCTGTTTCTTCTTCATTAATACCTCCCCAATTCATTGTTGCCTTTCTAGTAGAGTGTCTTTGAATTTCTCTATTCTTTGTCCAAACCTGATCCATTTTTTCTTCATGACAGATGTTAGATATCCTAATCCTAGCAGGTTTGTTCTATGTTTGCTTAATACTCTTCTGTTGCATTCTGTGACCTTAGTTCACTGTCTTCTAGATCAATGTGATTTAGAGAAAGGTATGCAGTTTGACTGATGTGCTGCATTATTTCAGAGGGGGTAATTTTTAAGGCCTCTTACAATAAAGGCATAATAAAAATATTATGCTGATGCTATGACAGCAACATAGTGAGATTAGTGTCATGCAGAAAAAACCTTACATAACATCAGCATGCTGCACTGGACATTTTGACATACTGATTAAAAAAATGAAAGGTCTGCTTTTAATTTTCTACATAGCAGATGCTTCTGATCAGTGAGGCAGTGGTTCTTAGATCTTCACTTCCAAAGGGAAGTGTGCGTGTGTAACTGAATGGCTAAATATATATATTACAAAAGAGTTTCTCTATTACTAAATATTAATCATAAAAAAATCATCTTAGTTGTATACATGGAGTAGTTTTGCTTGTAGCTTTCCTCCATTATTTTTTTGGCTCCTAAAGTTGGGTATTTCTTCTGTGTTTCAACTCAGTCTGTTGGCCTGTCTGAATCCGTATGTGAGCCACTAGATCATCTAGTCAGAAGAACATTTATGGAAAGATTTAATGTTTGTAATATTTCCTTGTATTGATTATTTAATGGTGTCACTTCAACTGATTGGATTGATTCCTGTGTTTAAGATTTAATGGAAAAAGACCTAGAGTCTTTTTATGTAGAGCCTAAAATTGGAGAATTCCTGCCTCCTACTGCAGCTTCTTTGTTGGTGCAGGTGTGGCCATCTGCTAGCATGGCAAGGAAGGGGTATTGCTTTGTGTTCCCCTCCTGCATACAGGATTCTGTAGACTATCAGATTTCCCATGCTTTTCCCAACCAGTATTATTCCTCTGTTTTCTTCTGGCATTCTCAGTAGTGTGTCCTCACAGTCCTTGCCTCATCAGTGGGATCAGGCCAGGCTCCAGGTCTAGAGCAGCCCAGGTCCTCAGAGGAAACAAATTATTTGGGCTGTGTAATTGTTGTCATCTTACACCTCTTTGGCTTTGCTGCTTTTTAGCCCCTTAAGCAAGGTGGCGGCTGCAAAGGGTCGGAGAAGGCTGGAAGGAAAAAATGCTGGTGTAGCCAAGAGGGATTGATGGTCAGCAAGTGGTGAGCTGTCCCATCTGCTCTTCTTGCCTTCCTACCTTCTCTGGGAGCCCTGGCTGTGACTGATAACAGCCTAATTGATAAATATGTAAAAATTGACATAATTAATTGAAATCTGTGTTCTATCGTGGTGTATTTCCAATGTGGTCTAGTTTACTCTTCCAGGAGAAAAAGACTAATTTTCCATTGTAAGGTACTGTAGCCTGTCTATCAGCCTTACCCTCAGCAGGTGATTAGCCTGTGCATTTTGAAAAGTATAAAGTTTGCCTAATTTTCTAGTCTTCATATAAGACATTAAGAAAAAATTGTGGTGGCTCTTACTTTATGTTAATGGTCATATGGTTTACTAGCCGTAATTATATATGCCATAATGGTTATGTGCAAAACATTTATTATGAGTCATATGATCTTCTTTGTTTTTATTCTTTTATTAGATAAAAGAAACGTGTTTCCCTAAAAATGGGTGAAACAGAGCAGAGACCAACAGCAGGATCCCGCTTAGGAGCTCAGGAAAATGCTGGGATCAGTACTTTGGAGCATGGACAGAAGCCACCTATGACACCTCCAGGAAAACTTGTCTCCATCAAAATTCAGATGCTGGATGACACGCAAGAAACTTTTGACATTCCGGTAAGGATGTGGAGGTTGGGGTGGCTAAAGATTTTTCAGGCATTTCTAAAAATATGTGTTCTCAAACTAGTTCTATTTTTATTTCAACTGTGATTCTTTGGCTAATGAAATCATGTTACAGAGAAAATGGCTGTTATATCAGCATTAAATAGGTGATGGTGCAATAGAATAAAATTAAACAGGGAAGTTATTATTCTCTTTCTGTTTGAACAGCTTCAGAAGAGGTGAAAGTCCTTAGTTTTTTTTTTTTTCTTCAAATAGTGCCTCAGTGGTTTCCTCTACTTTATGAAGAGTTGTATTTCTTTGGTACTCTTTTAACCCAGTAAACCATAGATGTATAGAGATTTGTTTTGTCTTTTCCTCTGGCAAGTCCTTAAGAAAATAACTTGAAATCATCAACCTTTTTAGTAACTTGTATCACTCTTACGTGCACTGAGAGCCAAGGAAAGAAGTAAAGCGGTCTCATCTAAAGTTTCTCTGCACTCCATTGAAATTAATCAAGGTTTGTTCTTGCCGAGGAGACAGAGTTACTACTGCTTTTGTGTCTGTTTTGATCAGAAGAATCAGTTTGAATCAGATGAGTTTTGATTCTATTTCGCACAGTCTATCTGGTAGTAGACACTAAGGATTTTAACATGGCATGATTATGCAATTAACATGTAAGGTGGTTGAACATTGTTGTTAGGAAGGTGTGGACTGGAATGTATATTTTCAAAGTCTTCAGGGTTCAGTGAATAGGAAAGCGGAAACCCGAGTTCAAGTTTCGCCTTTGCAACTTGCATTTTCTGTAGCTATGGTAATTTTCATGCCTTCATTGGCTCTATTTTCCCTTCTGTAAAATGGGGGATCACTGATCTTACACATACAGTGCTCTGGAAAAGTGTTATTCCTCTATTAAAGATGAAGAAATTCTAATTCGGAAAACTATCATTAGAAAATGTTTTTAAACTTGTTTTCAGAGTTTTGTTTGTCTGGTTTGTATGTGTATGTGCATGTACATGCTTTTTGGTCTACTCTGTTGCTGATTTTGATCTAACTATGAGAGTGTGTTCAGTTTCAGATTTTATTTTAGCTGAAAGTAAGTTCTCTGGACAGGCAGGTTATGTGTGAACTGAACTGCCATCAAGTGAAATGGTCAAGTGTGTAGTAACTTGTTATGATTTTGTGCCTTTCGGAATGCCTATCAAATATCCATAGCAAACAGTGGAATAAGCAGTCTTTGAGTAATCATTGCTGTTTAAAACTGTAGTTCTAGTTAAACTTTTATTACCCTTTAATAGTTTTTGGTGCTTTTTTAGGTGGTACAAATACCCCTATTTATGCCAGAGACAAATCAGGTTTTTTCACTCATCTGCAGATGCAGCTTCACCATACTTTGAAAATTGAAAATGGTTTGCTGTCACCTAGCAGGAACCATTTCGAGATCAGGTCCTTTTCATTAAATTGTTTAGAAGAATATATAAGTATAGTGTGGATCCAGTCCACCTATGTAACTCCAGCTTTCCTTCTGGGAGTTTGAGAAAACAGGTTGGTTTTTTTTTTATCTTTAATATTAGAAGACATCAACTTTTCATTTGTTCTTATACTTAAGCAACACTTGGAAGACCTGGGGATTTAAACAACTTTCTCTTCGGGTTACTTCATTATGATTATTTTGAGAGACTTCTATTTCATAACTATTACTACTCAAGGAAAGCCCGGTTGGTTTGAAAGTCAATCTTTTGGAAATTTGCAGGATGCCGAGATTACAAAATCTATTACAGCAGAACCCTGAAGCCTTTTGTCTTTAAGGTACTCATAGTCAAATGGAGAAATACGCATTTTTTTCAGTCTGCTCTAAAAGACATTGGTTTTTAATCCCATCTCTCAAAATATCTATATTGAGATATTTTTTCATGTTGGAAACCCCATGTTCCCATTTATAAGCTTAATTTTTTTATCCAGATTGATAGAGTATACACAGAAAAGTAAATTGATACCATTTCAACAAAATATTTCAGGAGCAGCAAGTGTGGCTGTGGGCAGAGGATGTGCCTAAGCACATCTGTGGACTTGCTTTTCAGTGAAGAATTAAAGACTTTGCATGATTGAAGTACTGAACTACGCTTTCTAAAACTCGAGCTGCTACGATTATCAAAATAACTTTCCAAATATGATGCAGATACACTGAGAAGGATTTGTGTTTCCTACAGTTCCAGGAATTTTGCTGCGCAAACTTTTATCTGTTAGCAAATGAGCCAAACTTTGGATGGTTTTATTGCTGCTTGTAGTGTGTCTTACAGGATGGTATGAAGTTTAAGTGATGCCAGTTTTATTAGTTGCTCATGAAGTCTGTATAAATACAGGAACAGATCCTGTTGCTGCTTCTTCCTGAGTTTGGGGGAAGTAGTGAAGTAGCTGGGACTGGCTATCTGTCTAGCCCTACCTCTGTGCTACTCCTGTGCTACTCTTGTTATACCTTTGCTGCCACCACTCCATTAGCTGTAACACCTAATCTGTGTGGTATTTTTATTGGGTCTGTTATTGTTTGGTTTGAATGTTGTCATGGTTTTGGGTTTGTATTGTGTGCTCATTTATTTTTTCTTGGTTTCTGTATTTTGTTTTGGTTTGTTTTTAAATTGTCTGCCAGGAGACAAAATTCAATACTCTTACACTTAAGCAATCTCTTTTCCCACATTTTATGCAGATGACTTGTAATTAATAATGCAAAATCCTTTAGATTTCTATGTCTGTTCTGTATATAACAAAACAGAAGGAAAACAACCTACTTTCATTACTACCCAGTGCTGCTGCTCTTTGAGCTATTTAAGAGTGAAGTATCTGTAGTGTTTTTCTCACAAGCAAAAAAACCCAAACAGACAAACAACAACAAAAAAAAAAAAAAAGAGAAGAGAGAGCCACATGCCCTCATATGGGCCTGTAAATGATAATTTTTTGCTAGGAAACCCCCACAAAGTATGTAGAGAGGGTTGTATGTGAGACTTCAAAAACAGAAGCCACAATGGAAGGCCTTTTCATCAATAGTAAATACAGTATTGTAAAAGGAAGAGCGCATTAAAACAATCTTTTATACTACATATTGTTAACAAATTTACCAGTACTCCGATATTCCAAAAAGCTAATGAAAACTTAAATAGGTAGTCCTGGGTCTTTTACACACATCCAGTTAGCTGTTTGCTTACCGATGTTTGGAGGAGGAAAGGGAAAGGTAGGCAATGCTGTTTAAAAAAATAAGATTACATGACTTCTACTTTGTATTTCCTGCCTTTAACATAAAAGGAAAATACAAAATTCATTTCATTATCTGTTAGAGCACATTTTTGTCTCTTCAGCTATGAGAAAATAAATTATATAGCATGTCCTTTCCCCTTTAAGTTATTCAGTATTAAGTTATTCAGTTTCCCCTTTTCAATTATTCAGCTATTCAGTTGTTCTCTGTTTATGACTGAGTTTCTGTACCTTTAGTTTCAGTCTGTCATGAACTCTTAGACAAGAGCCTGGAAATCAGACTGTGAGTTGAGAGTTCATGATCATTAAGCAGTTGCCGCTGTTGGTCACTATATTAGCTTTGTGGAGGGGGTTGCATGCAAGTGCGTTGTATATTTCTGTCTCTTGCTTTTTGTTTCTAATTTCCGCTTGGCTGTATTTGCAAAAAAATCAGTTCTATATACTCACTGAAGACTGCAGATGTCCAAAATACAGCATTCAGTTTTAGCAAGTGTTTAGCTGAGTTATGGCACATACATTTCCTTTCTGCTAGGTAAGAGGACAACAGCTTTAGCTGAAATGACTAATGTGAAGAAAGAAGAATATTTTTCTCGAGTACACATGATAATAATCATATATAGATACATCTTGGGCATTTTGAAAGGTTGACACTTCTACCTTAAGACTTGTGAAACTGAATACTGCCAAACAGGTGGCGTGTTATATAATATAATGAATAGAACAATAGTTCTATACTGCTTAATTTTGCTCTTCTTTTGTTTCTGTTAAGTCTCATCTAAGTTAGTTGGAATAGAATGGAATAGATTCCATACAGCCATAGCAAAACTTTGTTTTGTTCTAATATGATCTTCCCAGTAGATTTAAAGCAGTTTAAGTGAAAATGAAATCCAGTTTTTAAGGAACAGTAAAAATAGTTGATGGTTGCACCTACTGCAGGTTCTTCTGGGAAAGACAACCCATTCATGTTTAGTGTCTATGCCATTTATATTTTATTTCATTTTAGAGTTATTTCAAGGCCAGAAGTAATCTGCTTTAAAACTACTTCTATGTGGAAAGAGTCAGCGTTCCTTTCTAGGTAATGCTGAAGACATGACTGATTCTCTTGTTAGACTGCTGGGATGGTTTGGTGACTCAGACCAGGTTTAACCCTGACTGATATGTTGCTTGTCACTGATAGTATCCTACTCTCGGTGTATGAAGCTGATTGTGACTGGAATGATACTACCGATGCTGAATACAAAGTCACAGCTGTTCCTTTCCTGCTACCATCAAAGGTGAGATCAAAGTATGTCTCAGGAGGCAAGGATTCTTCTTTTGGTTAGGATCTGATCTTTTTAATTAATACCAAACCAAAGGCCTCTTTATTGTGTCTGGAAGAAAATAGTTGATTCCTTCTTGTGTCTGTCTTTTGGAAAGACCAAAACATACTTGCCTGTCAGATTACTCAAGTTTATTAAACATCTGTTTTTTGTATTGTGTCAACTTCCTTTCCCTCTGAATGTATTCAAGCTTTGCAAAATATCCAGGGTTGGAAAATGTCATCTGTGTTAGGGGATTAACACTGGGGTTCTTAAGCAACAGGCGTCTCTTAACAGGAATCAGGGTGAAGGTGTAATCCATAGTAAACTTTGATTGCAAACATTTAATTTCAATTTGCTTTTCTCTCAGAACAGAAAGGCTTCATCATCTTTAAGTTACTTGAGAATAAAGACTAAATGGTCTTGGTCTACAACTGTGTATCTACCACTGACATTTGAATGTAGTACCTTGGCAGGGAATTTCCATGCCTCAGGTTCCAGATTTTTCAGAGAGAAGGACTTCATGATCCTACTGGGCTCTGTTTCTTAAGGCTAATCTTCTGGGTGGTTGCTTTTTTTTGTTTGTTTGTTTAGCTGTTTTTGTTTATTCATGCAGCCATATAATGGTGGCTCATATTCCCTTTGTGGGGAAAATGCTGTCTATGAAACATACTCCCCACCAAGGTCAGGCCAGTGTAAGTGCCGGTAAAAGCTTAATATTAGAAAGTCTCAATACTTAATAACAAAGATTACATATGCTTTGTTATAAATTTCCACGAGCACCGTGTTATTAAATTCAATATTTCAGCCATAGTTTTACAAATGTTCAAACTATTTCATGTAAATTTATGGGCTATGATAATTACTTTGTCCTAGGTATTTACCCCTCTCCTCAATATTCAATTATAACCAGTGAATAAAACAATTAATAAAAAGAGCGTGAGACAGGCAATGCAGAAACATGAAACAGTGTTTTATGCTTTCTTACCAGCTTCAACTTTGGTTCAATATGAATTGCATTTTTTTCCAGCTTAGGAAGTGAACAGCAGGTCAAATGTCAGTTATTCATCAGTCTGAGACTTTCTTTTCTTCCTGTGCCTGAAATTATTTGGCCATTGCTGTCAGACTATTCCCAATGAATATCAAGCATTTAAATATTCACTAGTTGTCATGCCAACTCTGCTGGATCTTCTGAAATGACAAGAAATGCTTTTTTTTCCCTGTAAGTCTGAAACATATCAGTCGCATTTTTGTCAGTAAAAGATTCTAGCTGAAGTGGATAACCAGTAAACTGCGATTTTTGTTGACAAATGATTAGAATGTTGAAGATCGGAGTATTTTAGTGATTAGTGTTAATAGTTTATATGCTTTTCAAAATAGGAGAGAGAGATTAGTCCACAAACAAACTTCTGTAACCAGAGGCAGTACACTGTTTAAACTGTTGATTTCTTTGTTCATATTTGGTAGAATGAATAGAATAAACAATTATAAGTGCCAACAGTTCCAGTCCATTTTCAGACTAGATCGATGTATGTAATGGTAAATGGGAAAAGAATGTAATTTTTTTTAATTAATTAGCCTAACTTGTAATCAGGGAGGGCTTCTCAAATGCTTTTTTACCTCTCTTGGTTCAGCTGACTCACCAAATCATGCTGGCAACAAAGCAGAGGATGGAACTGGCGCAGGAAGGGCAGTTAGTGGATGAAGAGGCAGTGTGTGAGCATTTCTGAACTCTATGGCATTTACTGAAGGGGTCATTGCAATCATGCTGTTGATTTTGGTAGTCATGTCTATGCGTCCAAGTTGGTTTGCACGATGCTGATGAGGCTGGATTGATGGTCTGCGAGGGAAGCATGGGCTCCCTCCCCAGCTATGGAGTGTTTCCCTTGGCTACCTCTTTGGAGGTGACAGACATCCAAGGAACAGTGGGAGATGTTTGCTATCTCTCCTCTTTGAAGTGTACCTCTAAGGGCAGCTAATGGTAGAAGTGAAGGCTGATTCATCTAGCTCTATGTTTTTCTATTTCAGGGATGAGGTGGATGGGATGTTCTGCCTCTGGTCTGAGGCAGGAGGAAAGCTGAACTGCCTGTTGTGTGCATCCTTCCTTCCCCTGGAGACAGGTCCATCTCTTTGAAGATTGTAAAAACTAGAAGTCAAAGTTTTAGTTAATCATTTTCATCCATAGCAGAGTGAAAGCATGATACATTGAACAGACTGTTGTTTTTCATCATGCCATTCTATCAAGTGTATTTTTGGATTAAATTAATTGCTGTCTGTAGGTTCTTGTATATCCCTATATGTTGCTTTTCTCTGTCCCAGTTATAATAGAGAATCATATAATCATTTAGGTTGGAAAAGGCCAACTATGTAACATTTAACTGTGTAGCAGTATCATGCAGTTAAAAAAACTTTAAGGAAAAGTACTGTGATATCTTAGTCGTAGATCCAGTAGAGATGTGGATCACCCATACCTGAAACAGACCAGCTGGGTATCACAATAAGGAATGTCCTCACCACCTCCATCCATTCAAATGACATGGATGTAGCTCATGGTTATTATCATCTATGAAACCAGGCAGATTCAGCAGACAGACAGGGTTAGATGCATGGCTGATAATGGGAGAGCAAATCTCTCCTCTTCCCTCTGGCAGTTCCTGCTATGAGGATGCTACTCTCATGAAGCCCTTCCTCATATCGCTTATCTTTGAGAGAAGTGTAAAATTTGCAAAATTAAGTGCACTGTGGAGGAAGAGTGCATTGGTGCTGTGGTACATATGCATGACATGATTTACTTAAGTCCATTCTTTGTTAGCACAAGCTGGTCAAGCTCAAGTTACTTTCCTTAAGCTCCTTACAAAAGACGTTGGTCTTTGCTTCTGGAAATATGTTCAGGAGGGGCATAATAAATGAACAGGATAAACTTCTGAGAGAAAATAGCTTCCTTGCTCCACCCCCTGAATTAAAGAAGTGTGTGTTGTCCACAGCTAAAGAAATGCAGTGTAAGTGTGATGCTTTGCCAAGAGCATTTCAAAGCATAACTAGTTTATAGTTCAGCGCTGAGTAAAACATCAGAAAACTTGAGCTCATATGTAAAGCTCTACTGGTGTGTGATTATGTCACACAGTACGATGAATGGTCATTCAAAGCACTAGATTTCAGTAATTTGAATTGCAAGTAAAAGCATATCTGCCCGTAACTTGTTCTCTCACCTGTTTGACGGATGAAGGAAACTTTATGGTAGGATCCCTGTGCAGTTGCTTTCCACCATTATTTTGAATAGAATAGAAAGCTATCTGTGCAAACAAAGGCTTATGCAGTACAGTATAAAAGAATAGCAAAATGTTATCAATTGTCCATTCATTTCCCCTTCAGTTCATTTTCAGTTGATCATGATTAACAATCTTTGCTAGGTGATAACCTGTTGAAATGTTTTTCTCCAGGTGTATTTGCCTACTATGGTTTCTTGCTGTGCATTCAACCCTCCTTTGCCTTTTAGTTTGGGATGTTAATTTTTTTTTTGCACTGGGATTCATCTCTGTATGACATCATCACCTGTGCTCTTTCTTTCCTCAAACCTGAAGTCTACCACAGACCATCTTTTCCTCCTTGCTTGGGCAGGATACCTGGATTGCTCAGCGGGTAGAGGCACAGGTTTAGCGGCTGCAGAAGGTAGCAGTCGCACCCGCTCTGCTGTGACAGCAAGGATGTTTGTCTGACTCCGAGGTAAGGCAACCCTGCTTAAAAGGTTTGCTTTTTACCAGCTTAGCTGCAACTGTGGGCTTCCTATAGATGCTGATACAGATGCAAAAGATGGGAGAACCAGAAAGTCCATGTTAGCAGTAGTTCAGATTTGGGTAAAGCTGCTGTGGACATACACAGCTGCAGAGATGGGAAAGAGAAAAAATGTTAGGAGCTCCTCTAACCTTTAAAATGCTTTAGAATAAGACTTTATATTAGTTCATATTTTAGCACTTCCTTGATTTTCTCATTTGGTACCTCTCGTTCCTTCCTTGCTTAGCACAAGAACATGCCACCATGTATTGCTTATCCTCCTTGTCCTCTCTGCCTCTATGCAGCTCCTTTGCCAACTGCTGGTTCAATTCTTTGCTATTGGTATTCTTTAAACAAACAGGAGATAGCAATGGAGAAAGACACAGGAGTCCTAGATATACCTCTTAGGTCTTCCACCAGCTTCATTGTGGTGGTGATGTCCTTCCTCAGCTCAGTATCAGGTCTTTGTATTACAAGCCACATGTTGCACTGCATAGAGAAGAAAATGCTCATCACTTCTAAAGGCTGAATCTACACTGCAGAACTTGGGGACACTTTCTTCAGTGGTGCAGTCGAATTCTCATTCATTAAAATGAAATTTGTCTAGCTTAACATAAACTAAACTCCCTGTAACTAGGATACAGTGATTAAAGCAGTATATCTTGTCTTGGTAGAGTCTAAAGGGGCTCCGCCAGTTCCTAGGTCTAAAAGCCCTCAGAAAGACTTACTTAAAGGCTTCATACCTGTAAACTTGTCTTCACTGCTCCAACGAGCTGCCTTGACAAGGCCGTGATTACAATATGCACACACAATTAAATGTCTTTTGCATGCCAATACATAAATCGCATAAAATGCATGGCTGAAAATGTCTGCCAAAGCTTTTGTGCATATTTGAATAAGGCTACTGTGTTAAAATCATTCTTGGATAAATATGTCAATTTTTGAATAAAGAGTGATGCATGAGGCACACATGAAGTGCCAGATAACTCAACAAACACAAACAGCAATTCTAGAATTGGATTATAATATTTCTATTTCCTTTTCTTAGCCTCATCCCCAAAATGGAGGCTTTGACTGAGAGAAATTACACAAACGTAATGCTGCCAGAATATAAATAGCAAATGGTGAATTATGACTTGGTGCCAATTTGCTTTTTGATGGCCTGTTGGCAGATGCAAATATTCACGCAAAGCACAGCAGCAGGGAGTTTTTCTCCTCATTTCTTTCGCTGTTCTGTTGTCACCTGTTTTTCTGATTGAACCTGGAGTAATTTCTTTCCTTTTTCTTCAGGTTGCCTTGCTTTTATAATTCTGGTCTTGTTGTCGTGCCATAATATCTTCATGTGGTTCTTACTGAATTTACAATAATCACCATTTAATAGATAGTAAACAGTGGACAGGTATTGCTTAGTACTCAGAGGCTAGTTCTTTGTGCATAAATGGAACCTTTTGCTCTTAAATGACTGTTCACATTTCATTGCTTCATTCCCTGATGCAGATACTTGGTTTAATTCCCTTCTGTCATCTCACGCCCGTCTAACCTCTCAGTTTTGTCCTTTCTTAGAAAACATTCATCTTGGTATCCCCTGTATGGACAAGTTATATAGCTCCTTGTAGAGCTCTCTTTCTGGTCTTTTTCAAGGAGCACATTTGGCCGTAGCAGCAGGCACTGGATCTGGAATGACCGTAAGTTAGAGGAGCACCTTGCCTTTTGGATTACTGGCAGGGATAAGCAGGATCCTCAGTCACTTATCATTATCTCTGGTTGACAGGAGTAACTAGAAATAAGCTGGGTTACATTATACAATGAAGTGATCCACGAGACTCCTCCAAGAGCAGTGCTTATTGAAATGAATCTCAGATACCACAATTTTGATGAACAGACTTAAAATAAAAGATTTTGCAGAATTAATTAAGGTAGTACATATGAACTGATGTAAAAGGGAATGCTCTGACAAAACCTCATATAAAAAGATACCTTACAGCAATTATCAAGGACCTTACCAGGTAGATTTTGGGAGTGGATTCACACAGACTAGCACTGCAACCAAAAGTACATGTAGCTCAGTGTATTCTGCTCTTAGATGTTCCAGGGTAATTCAGAAACACCTCTGCAGTAAGAGACAAATACTGGCAGCTGGAAGAAGAAAACATTTTCCATGAAAGCACTTGTATGCTTCACTCATAGTGTGGTACAGAGTGGAAGGGACTCTGGAAGTAGCCTCATCCAACTCTTGGCTCAAGGCAGGGCCGGCAGTGAGCAGATCGTTCACGGTTCCTAAAAATCACTTAACTGTAAGGATTCAGGACTAATATATTCTAGAATTTTTTTTTCTTTGAGAGCCTTAGGTGAAGTTCAGAGTCACCAGTTGAAGATCTGTCACTTTAAGCCTGTGACTGGCAGCGCTCTGAGGTAGAAAACTTCAGGTTTCTGTGTGGCAAATGAGAGTTTGCAGACATATCTGTAGATTTATAAAAGAAACGAGGCTGTAGTCAGTTTATAAACTGGAGACATGTCACAAGCTTACTTATATTCTAGAGTTCATCAGACTCCTCAGGTTTACTTTGTAGTTTTTTGCTTTGTAACAAATTATGGGTATATGTGCTCCGAAAGACTGGATGATTCTAAAAGTGAAATTCAAGTGAAAAGCAAATCCTGCAAGTGGCTGATTATGACACAACGTGCTCAAAGCCATGACTTTGGCAATCTTTGTAAGAGCGAAGTAGATACAGCAAGCTGCAGGAAAGTAGGTTTTGTGAACAGGAGAGACTTTCATAACCACGTCTGCTTTAAAAAGTTAGCAAACCTTCCTGAAAATGTCATGAAACCTGGATTCACACCAGCTGTGGAAGAGATAAGTTTTCGGAGTTTTTTTTTTATAAAGCCATTGGATTGCTGTTGTTAGAGAAATATAATTAAGAGTAGGTAATCTTACGTTTCACTTATGTATGCTGAGTCTAGCCATTGCCATTTCATTTTGTATCTGTTCCATGCAACAACTAACTTCAAATATATATGCCTTTCAGTGGAAAGGTCACTTCTCTGCAGAGCCTTTCAGGCCTATGTTGCTTGCGTTTCATTACAGGGAAGATCGCGTACACACAACTTAGCCAGGAGAAGTGAAAAAAGGTTACTGAGGAAACAGTTCAGTATTTTCTTGGCCAGAGGGAACAAGTCTTTGAGGGTGCAATTAACACTGTTGTCGCTTGTTGCACTGAAATGGCTGATTTCCTGTGCAGATATAGCTGTGAAATAAATTCTTTGTGCATGTTTTGGATTTGGTGTGGGAGTTTTTTATATTTTTGAGGTTCTTCAGTTTAGGATGCTATAGAGAAGGGAAGAAAAACAGGACTCAGGTCCTCCACCTCTGTGGTAATATTTTACTGAGTTAAACAAAGTTAACTCCTTCAACGCTCTCAGAATTAATTCACTAGCCACTACTGTTAAATGGTTACTTGAAAATGAAACTTATTCACCTGATGATAAAGTAGCACGCAAGGATTAAGTAACTAAAATAATAAACGCAAACTAATATTTTTGAATCTGTTGATAACTTAAGTGTTACCATTTAAATTTTCTATTTCAAATTAGCAAGATGTTTTAACAGGAGATGCCTGAATTATTTGACTATGAATTACGATTATTCTCCATGATACATTACTTGTCCTCCTCTCATGCAGACATCTCAGTGCCACTCACTGGTAATCCATTTGTCCTTTGTAGCTGTCAGATCCTCACATTGATATTTCCCAGGTTAACAGATGTTACCAATTACCTTTGTTTTCATCTAGAGGCATTTGAAGGCCCCAAAAGGCTGTCTAGTTGTAGTGCAAAGTCGTTTGAAAAGGTCATGCATGTGGAAGGCAATACCATATCACTGAACTTCCTTCTCGTAGAAATGGTTCGTGGATTCCTGGTCACTTGTTGCCATGGGCTGAAAACCACTGCACTGGAACATGAAGTGCTTGGGTACATATATAGCCCTGTACATCAGCATCATAAGCTATTTTTAACTTTTCTTCATCTGTTGCAATTGTACATGCTTCTGGCCCTGAAAAGCACTGTAGCAACAAATGGAGCCCTCTCTTCATATAAAATGCTTTTGCCTTTGCTTTCAGGCTTCAGTCTCCCACTGGTTTTCTTTTGTATTGCTATACTGGCATCTAAGAGGACCAGAGAGTGAGCTGGAGGCCTATATCCATGATTTTCCCTGCTCCTTAGTTGTTACTTGGGTTTCTGGCTGTGTTTTGGGCTGTTCCAAGAAGAGCTTTCTGAGATAATGCTAGCTGTGAGTGAGGACTCATCCTGACCTGTGAATCAGAGCATGCATTTCTGGTCATTGGGTTATTCGTCCTGTTTTATTTATAAATGCGAAGTTACAGCTACAACTATAAGGACACAATTAGAACTATGAGGATACAGCTGAAGATGTGGTATCGTCTTCTAGAATGCTTGTTGGCTTCATTTTCTTCTTATGTTGTTTCTGTTTCCCTGACCCTCTCTGATAAAGTCATTTTATGGAAACATAAATGCCCCACTGAGTAAGGGTGGCTTTATGTTTCGTCTCCCAACCTGACACATGAGCTAGCTCACTCTTCCTTTTTTTTTGTTACTCCCCAGCATCCAAAGCCCCTTTTGAATCTGCTGATGTCTCCAACCTCCACAATTTTCTGTGGTAGAAAGTTCCAGCTGCTTGCTTCTTCTTTTAGTTCCTCTAAATTGATGAAAGTAATACTAATCTCCACTTTGTAAGGTTTGAGCTATTCTATTAAATTGCATCACAGAAATGGGCCAATTATTATTATTTGTGATGATTGCATTTTAGTGAAAAGTAATCTCTGATGATTGACTGACTAGCAGAGGATTAGGTGAAGGGCAAATCTGTTTTAGTGGCAGATCAAGTGCAGTCAAGAGAGTAATGGAAAAAGGGTAGGATAAGGTGGAAAAAATGGCAAAAAGGAGCTTCTGAAGATGCAGATGTATAAGAAACTCATTAAGAGAAGGGGGAAAGTATTGTTATTGACTTGCATAGGTCTGTAACTTACCTGAATTAATTTTTTTGTCTGTACTTAAAACACTAGTGGTCTGTTGCTTTTGTGTCTCAAACATTGTAGCATGACACAGTCACATAATGAAAGTGCATTAGAAATTAACATTGGCTGCACAGCGCAGTCTGTGTCAGAATTGGAAGCAGAACCCCTCACTCCCATTTAATTGCCTCTTATCAGATGCTTACACATAGCAGAAAGTTAATGATGTAGCTTTTAAAAGTACTGCAAATTGCAAGTCTGTTGCATAATATGATTAATTTGAACTAAGAGCTAAGATACTGCATACAGAGCCGGTGTACAGTATACAAGTTGTATGTGCAGCTGAAACATCACTGCCTGTTCTTTTCTCTCTGTGTTCTGTAATGAACAGGATCGATCTATTAATTCTATTTTTGGTATTATCAATGTTGATTTCTGGAGATTTGTCTTTTAAACAATATATTGAATCTAAATTACAACAGTCTAAAGTATATTCAAGTGAAGAAAATAGCTACAGTAAAAAAATCCAAAATAACCCAATTAGTGGAGATATACAAAGATAATGAACACATTACTTCCAAAATGAAACCTAAGTGGTAAACTAAATAGTAAGATGGTGTAAATCAGCTTATGCTAGTTCTGTAGTCTTAAACATTGCAAAAAGGCTGCAGCAGTTTAGAAAGAAACTCAGACTTTTGAAAATGCAAGTGCTAAAAAGGTGCTTTTTGGTTTGTTTTGATTTTGGAACCTGTTTGTGTTAGAGGCAGTTTTGAGTTCATAGAACATAGAAAGATTGGGGGATTTCAGTCCCCTCCAAGAACTTCCTGCCCCAGCTGCTTGAGCGAGTTAATCTACTTGACTTCACGTGAGTTCATTGCCTCTCTCCGCTGTACCCATTTCACACTGGAGCAGGAACCCTGTGGCTTTCTTGACCCCTTTTATCCATTTCCCAGGGCTTAACTTCTCATTTCCTAGGCTCCTGCCCCCATTCCAGCCTGTTGCCAGCTGCCACGGAAGAACTACCATAGGATGCTGCGTATTGCTTGGACATGAGTGCTGACCCCTGGGGAGAAGAGGGAGGAGAGTGCAGGCTGGTGCCTGTTGGTCAGGCTGTCTTTAGAAGGTCAGGGAAGTGAGCCAAGTTTTCCAGCATCTGTTTGAAATGACCTATAAGGTAAATTCAAATTACCAGAAAGGTAGGCTTCCTGCTGCCATGACAACAGAAGTTCCAGTGCTGACTGAATTTGTGATTCATGAAGAAAATAAGGTAAGAATTGGCAAGGTTAGTACTATTAATTCTGTGCTTTCATGTTCTCTTTCTTGGTGATGCAGTGTTTGAGATAGAGACGGTGAAAGGGAATATTCATGTTTAAAACAAAATTGGAAATGTTTGATTTTCTTGCATTCTTTTTAAGAGAGTGGAAATGTTTTCACCCTTGGTACAGGAAACCTTTTATTGAGTCAAGCTTGACCTAAGTATGACGAAAAGACAATAAAAGTTGTAAGTAGCTTGAAGGTTTTTCAAGTTCTGAAACTTTGTCTGATGAGCCTTCTCCTGGAGAGAAAATGTTTGGCATGAAGATTAAGATGAATTAGGTGACTTTTGATTATCCAAAGAATGAAAGCTGTGTTCATAGGCTCATTCCTGTTTCTTTGCATATGGTTCTTTCATCCATTCAGTCTGTGCTAGTCAAGGAGGAGGACTGTTTGAGGAAGGCACTATAGAGCACTCTGTCTCTCCTCCAGCAACAGCTGAATACTTTATGGGAGTATATTAAGTCCTTGACAGGAGAAGGTAGCCAGCTGGCTGCTGCAGCAGGATATTCTTGTTCTCCCTCACGACTGAAAAGGAGGAGTTGGCAGAGCGCCTGCCGAGCTTGCTGGGGAAGAGGGAAGGCACAGACTCTTGCAGTATTTTAACTAGGTGGGCCGTTAACCAAAAAAATAAGAGAAGAAAGCACACATTTGAAGTCTGCCCAGACCACCAACTGGAAAGTGGTAAAGGGCTGATTTTAATATGAGTGATTACCACCAAGAGCCTCCATGGTTTGGGATAGTTTCAGAACCTGCTTGCTTTAAAGGTTGAAAATAACTGAAGTAACAGTATTTATTCTGCTTGAAACAGCATGCAGAGTGGTGGTGTCTCACTGTTTAGAATAGTGCTGTGACAGTTCTACAGAATCTGGATTTGACTGTCCTTTCTTGTCCTAGTAAGTACAGTTCAAGTCAAAATGTCTGTGTGGGTTACCAAAAAAGATAATTGAAAAGAAAGGAATTCACATTGTAATTGAGAAGTTCAGAAAAGAGAGAGTAGAAGAACAGTGCTCACCATTTCATTATGCCAAGTTTTGAAACAACACAAGATACTAGTCGGTTGATCATCCATTTCCAAAAAGTAAGCAGGTTAAAACAGCCTTAAGGCACAAAAATAGGTATGTATTTTAGGTATGGATGACCAAATATGCTGAGGTACAAGGACTGGACTGGACAAGGACTGGAAACAGAACGAGCCTCAGGTCATTAATT
This sequence comes from Serilophus lunatus, assembly GCA_013399895.1. Classification (NCBI taxonomy): domain Eukaryota; kingdom Metazoa; phylum Chordata; class Aves; order Passeriformes; family Eurylaimidae; genus Serilophus; species Serilophus lunatus. The sequence goes on from VXBA01006011.1 coordinate 724,772, forward strand.
TGTGGCCTGTTCTTCCTTACATGTTTCCTTTAATGAACTCTTCCACTGACTGGTAAGCGAAGCTCCTTCTGCACTGAAAATAGTGGACCAGGAGATCTTTTAGTAAAGTAATGAAGGAATCCTTATCGATCTCTTATATAGCCTCAAATGACAAATGAGATCTGGGTTCTGTATTTGTAGATGCTCTTCAGTGACCTCCACTGTATTTTGGAACAGACCTTCTCTCAGTTTTTCCATGATTAGTGAAGATAAAGATGATATTAACAATAATTACTGAGGCCTATGTGGATTTTTGGTGATGAAGTTTTTTGTACTTAAAAGGTATTCGAAGCAAATGGATCATAGAGGTTCAGCCATTACAATGTATTGAGATAATATAGTTCTTTAAATACAAAGTTGTCCTAACCTTTCAAGTCCAAGATTTGGGTCATCCTTTATGAAGGTAACTAAATATTCACATGGCCTGGACTGACTTTTCAAAAGGCAGGAAATATTGCTGTGAATTGCTTTCCCCTAATTTACTTTTGATTGATCTCAGGGGTAGAATTGGAAAAAACACTTGAATGCTGGTATCAGTTTACTCTCACTGCCCAAACTGTCAAAATTAAAGTAAACGCTGCTTCCTTTGTTCACAGTGATTCACATGTGTTAATTAAAAAAAATAAATCCTACACTCTTTTGACCCCTAAGTGAACTGGTTACAGCTCTAGTTTAACATTACAGGTTGTTACAATACGTGCTGGCTTTAGTGTTGTCTTGTCCACAAAATTATAGCTTACCTGGCACCGTTTGAGGTGCATAAGCAATCTGCCTCAAACACAGCTGAACTATACAGAGGTGGGTGAACTGTGTTGTATATTCATCTGAAGTCTGTTTTTCCTAACTTTCATTAGCAGCAATTGTAGTCACACTGGAAGTAATTAAAAATATGGGAACACTTTATATATAAATGTAGATGTTCCATGTAGATATAACTACTAATTGAGATGTTGAATGTAGCTTTGGCTCGTTGTCAAGCATACTGTGTAGTCTTTGCTTGCAGGTTTATTTTGCAGTTTGCAGACTTGCCTCAGCTACTAGTACAGCTCTGTGGACAAAGGTTGAGAGGAGGGTTGAGAATTAATTGTGCTTTTTCAGTTGTTCAGTGAAGAGGGAATGGATACAGCTCAGGTTTCTTTCAGCAAGTCGAAGGAATTTCAGTATTTGTTTTTAGACTCGCAGCTGCTTGAGGCTTCAAAGCCATATATGTATGAAAGAAGAAAAGAGGGAAGGAGGAATATGTAACAGTGCTAATCTTACGTTATCATAAATGTAAGTGTTGAAATCTCAGCTGTAAGAAGACATCTGCAGCAGCAGAGGGGACATGTATTCAAGGCTCTCAGAAATAGGTAATGCATCATAAAGAACCCCAGTATCCTGTTCAGCAGGATATTGGTTGTTTATTCAATTTTTTAAAAATCTGTAGATATTTTTCAGTTTTTCAGCTTTCAAGAAAACGAATATATTTTTAGCTATAAAATTTGATCAGCAATCTGTAACTGAATAGTCTCTATATAATCTACAACAAGAAGAACATTTTAAAGAATCTGTTCTACATTGAAGAATTGCATTTGAGGAGGCAGGCTAACTTTACAAAAAAATTTACTTCTAATTTCTTTTAGTAGAATATAATAGGAAGCTTTAGTTGCTCATTTTTACTTCTGGTCCATGTGTTGAGAGCACTTAAGTGTTTCTCTCTCCTGTTTTTTCACTCTGTGTGTTTGTTGTCAGACTTCTAATGTCCCCATCTGAAAAAGGAAGTTGACAAGGAATCCCAGTTCCATCTATTCTTTTGCACTTGCTTGCAACAGGGACAGCTACTTGAAGCAGGGCAGGAATGTCCTGACAGAGTTGGAGTTTGTCTCAAACTCTTGCTAACCGTGTGTGAAAAGCTCAAGAGCAAAGACAAAAATCTTGGCCTTAGTCTTATTTTGTTCCCTTTGCATGAGGGTAAAGGAACTCACAGACCTGAAGAAGTGGTCATTACTGGGCACAGGAGCTAAAGGTCTTGATTGCTTTTCAGAAAGAGGTAGCTTTGCTGTAGTCTTCTACAACAAATCCAAGTCTGCAGGTTGCATTAAAAGAATACAGTTAATAAGCAAAATAAAAATGACAATTATTAAAATGTCTCATTTCTCTTTTACAGTTAGGTTATCTCTTTCAAATTCTGAATCCCTGAGTATTGGATGGTTTGAACTGGAAGGGACCTTAAATATCATCCAGTTCCAGTTCCCCCTGCCATGGGAAGTGACACGTTTTGGTAGACCAGGTTGCTCAAAGCCTCACCACTTGAATGTTCCAGGGATGGGGCTTCCACAGCTTCACAGGGCAACCTTTTCCAATTTTCACCAACCTTTGGTGTGAAACCTTTGACACATGAGCCACTTTGTACATGAAAATAGGTGGACTGGATGCCGTGCATGTGTTTTGAAAGAAAACAGACTAACATGTCTTAGAGGTGTCTTGCATTTTTGACTTTTGAGTGATGATCTTGTTATGGGACTTGTTGCAAGTCATTAAAGAAATTAATTAAATTTTTGCTATTTGAAACTATTTGGAAGAAAAGTTGGTGATTCAATAAACACTGCTTCCAGTGCTCCAGCTATTATAAAAGAGAAGTTGTATAAAATGTATTTTAACATATATGTGTTAGCATTGGAAATCCTTATTTGCATTTTAGAGTTAGTAAAAAATGCGTGTCATACGACTCCTGGAATACAGCGACTGGAGGTGTTAGATACAGTAGCAACAAATGGGAATAGAAAGTTCCTGATTAATCGTCAGATTTGTAACCTATACAGAAAAGACAGAATTGTTCTCTCTACACTTCCATTATCCTTTGTAAAAGAAGAGAAATTAAGGGATGTGATATCAGGGGTGATACAAGTCAGAACTGTGAAAAAAACTGGTTTTAGGGATGAAGCAAAGTACATTAATCACAAAATAACTGTTTTATCCTATATGAAAACCTGTGTTTATTTAGTAGAGTTCCTTGCCAAAGATTAAGCATTTACATTCATTTCTAACAGTTAGAAGATATCTGGAAGCACTACTATAATCCCCTGGGATGAGGCTTCATAAGCTGCAAAACCATCTGATAAATAGATACTTAGGCTTGGTTAGGACTTTGTCCCCTGGAGCCATACTAAGCCTGGGTTTATCTCATGCCATTTGTTTGGGATGCTTTTATTCAATAAACTGTCCCTGATTAATCATAACATTTACTCAGACCCACTCTGCTTGATGTGCCTTTAGCTTTTTTTTTTTTTTCTTTTCCCCAGCTAACAAGGACATAGCACTGTGTAAGGATGTAAATATCACTTTACTGAAGAAATCCTTTTCCAGGAGTCCAAAGTAGCTCAGGTCAAAGATTTTTTTTTTTTTTTGCAAACATTCTGAATAAGGGTTTTAGTAAGTCAGAAATGCTGACTTACTAACTTCATTGATTATTTTTGTTACATTAACCTTGGCCTAGTAAATCAGGCAGTAGTTGCTGTTTTGAATGCCGGCAGAACTGTAGCTTGCATCAGCAGCTATTCTGCTGTTCTACATTCTCTGTCTGTAGCCAGATTCTTCTGTTTCACTTCGGTACCTGCTGGCATTTACATATCTAAATTTTTGATAGTGCAGTGTGACAGTAAAAAATCGTACGAAACGGAGATCTTACTTGAATTACAAGGGAAAGGAACCCCAAATGCAAAGCCAAGACAAACTGTCTGTATAAGTTGATACTATTAACAGCTGTTGGCAGCTTTCCTCAGGAAAGTTGTTCAAAATTAAGTGTATCTAGTATCCCTCTACCTGAATAATTTACTGTAAAAAATATTAAGGAAGTGTAAGTGTAATTCTTTTGAGATATTTCTAGAAAAGGGTAATATAAAAAATTCAGACTACTTGTGTTGTTTTTAAAGATGCCCCAGAATTTTTATGTGCTAAACACTGACACATGTTCTTTTTCCTTATAGTTTATCTACTGCCCATTTTTTTAGCAACAGGGCAAAAATCTGAATCTTCTGTTTTAAAAACTCCTCTCTCTGGAAATATCCCACTAATCAAGTTCCATATGAAGACAATGTTTAATTTTTGAGAGGAAAACACAGCCAAAACCAGGAATCTTTAGCTGTATCATTCTTCTTCCAGTGACTGCCAAGTCCTTGGTTTCCCACCACAGTTCTGGTTTTTTAATATCCATCAGTTAAAATTTCATGAATTCTCACTGCTGGCAGCGACACACATGTTTTCATTTACTGCATCACGGGTATTCTCTAGACAACCAGTCTGTTGAAAAGAAATTAATTCCAGCAGTGAACTAAGATACTGAATTCTCAGCAGTTTATGAATTTATGTTTTTACATTGAGGCTATTTATATCTGGATTGAATTAATTTGAATATGTAACCAGGTGGTTGTGGTTATGTCTTTTATTATCCCTTGGATTTGAAAAGCCAGCAGAATGCAACTGTAGGATGGCAAAACTCACTAATTGCAGTTGGTAAATATAGCATTGTGTGATTGAAAGCTCAGCTTGTATTTCTGTCATTTCTGTCCATGATTTCAGGCATGATTAGCATGAAGGAATATATTGTAACTGGAGTATCCTAAGTAAGGCATACTATATACAGTTTTTAGCTCTGACTAATTTTAAAATTTTACCAAAGATGAAAATCTAATAACTTGTTTCTTTTTTTATCCTCTGGTCCCCTTTTCACCAACCATGAAAAGTGGTAAAATATCGAGGCAACATCTTTGCAATCTGTTTTGGAGGAGAGCGGAGACTTTGTAGATAACTTGCAAAGCCTGTTTCTAAGCTGTAAAGTTGTACTCAGCTCGGTTGTGCTTTTTATGTCTGTCTTCTCCAGTGAATATTTGGAATTGTTGGTTTAAGAAAGAAATGGACTTAGTTCTGAACTGCGTTTTACGTGGAAAAATGAAAGTGGAAACTAAAGTTTTTAGACATTAAGCACTTCACCCCATCATTTTCTTCAGTTCAGTTGTTCCTTTTCAGAGGAAGCTTGCATAAAATGTAACTTCTGTCTGTAATTATCACCTCTATTTCAGTATGACTGAAGATTAAAGGGAAGTGAAAAATGGAAGGGATTTTTATCTCAATACTTGTTTTGCTTTTGTGGAGCTTGAGAGAATTTCGTAGAAAAAACTGCAGGAAGTGACAAATTTGGAAGATTGTAAAGGCAAGTAAAAGTTTCACTAGCAAGTTCTTTAGGATTACATTAAGCCCCACTTATGTGTGTCCCCATGATGTTGATCTTGACTGTAATACTTGGTCATTCTTGCTGTAACTAAATAGCATGTAGTAGATAGTAGTGATTGCTGAAGTCTTTGCCTCTCTGTGTCACGGGAAGTACCTGTTTTGGACGCTTCCTAAGACTGAGCAGTTTCTGATCTTTGCACAAGAAGGGATTTAGGATGATGGATGCCTGGTCTTTTTTTTTTTCCTCAGGGGTTGCATTGAAACTAGCCTTGCTTTCCTCTTGAAGATTTGTACTGTAAATTCACTGTTTATGATGTATTACTTTTGGTAGCTGTCTCTAAACGGAGCCTGACTTTTTCAAAATGACAAAATGTCTGGAATCAAAAGTTTCCAAAGTGTTAGTAAATAATTACATAGTTTGTTTGCAAAGAGATATGCAGACAGTGAGTTTGAATACGTGCAGATAGTTTGGTGTTTCTAATGATGAGTATGTATAGCTAGAGGATTGGAAAATATCTGTTTTAGAAGGTGTCCTGATGATTTCTTTTTCAGAATATTGATTTCACAAACTCTTTTTATCTAATGACTAGTGTATGCATGTGTAATATTTTTGTAATCCCTTGTGTCTGAGGGGCAGCATCTCTATTGAAAAGTGTTTTCCAGATCAATCTCTATCAGAATATTCTCTTCTAACTTGAGTCAATGTACCAAGAAGAGGAAAGCTCATAAAGTTTTATTTTGTAAGTGGTAAAGAGAACGGAAGCGATATGGTTATTTTGATACGGAAACACTATGATGACCTTTTCCTTGCTGTGCGAGAACAGATACATTTTGATAAAGCAGTACAAATGATTTTGAGAATACCTGTCAGGCTCTCTGTAACCTCACTGAAAACTTTGACATTGTAGTAGAACATTGTAGTGTATTCTGATTTTCCTTATGCAAGTTGCTGTATTTGGATGCAATCAGTATCTTTGTTGCTTATTCAGCTACTCCTGTGTCTTTCTTGGATTAAATAATTTTCAAGGGAGCAGTTTGAGAGTGGTGGTAGGTTGTAATCTGAAGAGCTATATTAGTTACAGTACATGTAGTGAGACCAAAGCTGAGGCTAATGTAGGGCAGAAGGGATGAAGAAATGTCAGAAGGCTGATCTGGGGATGGAAGTTGGGCTGTTGCAGGAGATTGTCTGTCCACAAGCTTCAGTTCCATTCCCCGGGTGCTCAGCAGTATTGAATGCCGAGTGTTCAGAGGGATGGTTGCAAGTAAGGAGCTCCTTACCTGTATCTGTTCCTTTCTTCTTCCTCCTCTCGCATGGCTGCAGCTTCACTCCTGGCTAAAAGATGAACAGCAAGTTCTGTAAAGTTACACACTGCCTTAAGTGGTTCTGCAACCATCATCTCTTTCTGCTGTCATGTTTAATGCAGTGACTTCTCAGAGAGTATATGTAAGTGTTCCCTGTAGTTCCAGAGATTCTCTTTGGTTCTTCCGGTCTCTGCAGGAATGTCACTAGACTCTTACCTTTCCATTTGAAGCGTGAGAAAGTGTATGCAGAGAATACCAAAGCAATGCCTGGAAGTGCAGTACAATATAGGATATATATAGAGAGAGCAAAATGAGATTATTTAAAGCAATCAGTTTTGGTTTTCTCCCAACTTACAGAATATGTACTAAGGATGAAGCAGGGGAAGGCTCTAACAGTAGGTTGTTAGACTTCAAATGTAGATATAAATCTGTAAGTCTGAAAAGGAAATAAAAATATTCTCTAATATCTGTGAAAGCTTCTCTATTCTTATAGTTTTCTAACTAATCCTTATACTTTGGGAAGGGAAAACAGGCAGGGATAAAATGTGTGTTCATGAAACTCAGGAATGACCCTTGGCAGTTCTATGTAAAAGGCATCTATTGTTTGCACACCAATTAAGGGCTAAGTGAACTATTTCTTATTAGCTGAGTCTAATTTTGTTTCTAATCAGGAAACCGAATATCAAGGCATAAAAGGTTTTTTTGATTTTTTTTTTTCCAGTGGCTATTACATCACATTTCATTTCAATGCACCTATCGAGGAAGGAACATAGGAATGGAGCAGTTCTTAATACTTGGGTTGTTGTTGGAGTCGGTCTTTTTTACTGCTACCACTGTGACTTTAAAGAGCTTCTAACTTCTGAAAAATGCTTAACATATTTACCATCTAAGTAAAAACCCATTCAACACAGCGTTAAAAAAATGACTCTGCTCTTTCCAGTATACTCTGTTGTGTTTCTGTCACAAAGTTAAAATCTCACTCTGCTAATGCTGTCAGCAATGTCACTTTTTGTTTTTCAAATCAATCAAAACAAGCGTCCTTTAAAAAAGAAAAATCAATTTATCTTATTAATTGACTGAACTCAGTATAGTGCCTGAAGGCCAGAATGTCATTTGCCATAAGGTTTGCTTTCAAAACACAAAACAAAATTGGAGCACTTGCAGCTTGTCATCTCAAAGGGCTCTTAATATTTTGAAATACACCACTAATCTTTATCCTACCTGATGCAAACCTATCTAAATATTCTGATTAGATGTTGTATTTGTTCTGGTTTTCTTTCTGCCACATCTGCCATAGGAACGTCAGCCAGTCAATGTAGTTACTGTCTGGGCAAAACATTGCTACAGCAAGCTATTAGAAGGTTATATCTGATAATAGATTATCTTCCCATGGTATAAGGTCTTTATTTTCTTATCCCTCAACAAAAGAGATTATAAAATTTAGATTACCAACTCATAAATAAAGGAAAACAAAATGAAAAAAGTTACTAAATGAAAATTTGTGAGTTGTAACTGTTGCTGTATATTCATAGTCTATCAAAGCTGCATTGAGAGAATAATACTTCTTAGTGAAAATCTTCTTTACCATTGTATCTTTTTGTTGACTGTAGTAAAGTGTATTGCAATGGACATTCAGAGTGACTGGTCTTCTGAACCCAGTAGTTGGTATGTGTAGTGTGGTGTGAATGGCCATCAGGAATATAGTAAATTCATCTCATATGATAAATTCAAAGCTGTCTACAGAAAATCCCAGCCAATACTCAATATCTTTTAGTCCACGAAGCAGAAGTAGTTCAGTTGCTATTCAGAAAGACAGCGTAGATGTTTGTATGTCCCTGGTTTCACCACGAGCAGAACTCAAAGCTTACACTTTGTGCGGAGTTCTTGTACAGAGGCTTGCCAACCTTTCAGTGAGCTGTCAGTACTAAACACCATATTGGCAATGGCAGGAACTCAATAACACATTGGATTTCTTGCTTGCTGAGCCTGCCAACTAAATGCTTTAGGAAAGGAAACTTTTACATATTCAAACCCGAGTAAACAGCAACTACAAGTGTACGGTCTCTGCTTTTTGTATGTTCTTGTAACTGCTCACCAACTATCAGCTTCGAAAACTTTTAGTAGAATTATACTAACTCATGTAATGGGCTTGACAAAGTAGGAAGGTCCTATTCAAACAATACAGAAAGGTCCGACAAAAACCCCACTAAATGATTAAAATGTTTATCCATCAAGTCTCTTTACTTTTCTTCTCATTTTTTTATGAAGTTTAGGCCACATTTAGGGCTTCAGCTCTAATGATAAATTAGAATAATTATGAGTAATCAAGCTTAGTTGAGGACTATATGGTTCAAGTAATAAACTCTTACTGTGGATATGTCATTTCCCTCGTTATACTGTTTGAAAGATTTAGTTCTGTCATTTTCCCTGATCTGGATCTGTATTGTACAGTATGTTTTTCCAGAGGTTCACCTGGCTTGCACTGCTTAAAATGAGAAAGAAAGAAACAAAAAGAAAGAAAACATCAAGAACTATTTATCTGTCAGTTGCAACTTAACTGCTTGAGGAACTTCCCTCTAAGGAAGTGCATGTGAATATCATTTAATCACAGATCATGCTCTGCAGCTGATCTGGTCAGGCATTTGCCAGAGGGATTCTCTATAATCAGTCACAGGGCAGATGGTGAGATTGAGACTGAAGATCATTGAAATTGTTCAAATATTAAAATCACATGCAGGAGGAAACAAGAAAAGTGGAAACCACAGTAGTTACAAAAAGTGAAGCTTGTTGTTGCTTCTTCGACTTCTAAGTCTTTTTACAAAAGGCATTTTCAGAAATATTCTCAGGTTTGCCAAATCCAAGTTTAAGCATCCTAAGCATCCAGTTGGAAAGACTTAAAAATCATGTTGGTAGTTCTTATGTTAATAAAAATCATTCTTATTCAAGCTTTTAAACTTTCTCTGACCTTCTTGGAAATGGATATATGACAGTTAGAAACTGAAAAACTCGGCTTGCAGTGGAAACAGAATATTCGTATGAAGATTCCCCACCTTTCTCAGGTGCCTTTTCCACCTTTTCAAGGGTCCCAAAAGTGATGACATCCTTCTGCTTCTTGCAAGTAAAAGGTGTTACTGTGGTGGTCCTCCCACATGGTGGGGTAAGAAGGTAGTTCAGGTTACTGCTGCCAAGTTCTGAATTGTGTCTACTTCGGAAGCAATCAGCATGGGAAAGCTATCCTGCTTTCGTACAATGAGACCATTTTAATTCTCTTGTTACTGTACTGGGTATTTAAATATGCACAGTGTTTTTCATCAAGGGTGTTTGCCTGACCCTGAATTTTTCTCTGAACTTTTTCAACAAAACTAGTTAATGAAGTTGCAGAAATTCAGTTATGAAGTGCTGTGCAACATTATAATCATGTCCTTGTTCATCTTCCTGGCTCTTAACAAATATAGCATAAATACAGATGCTTCACTGAATTTTAAACTAACAAATTTTAATGTATTTATTCTGTTGTTTTTTTGAATTGTTCTGAGATACTGGTTCTGGATTGTGAGCTAGAGAGAAAAGCTTTGCTGTGTCTGTTAACATTTGGAGGTTGTTTTTTTTTTTTCTTTTTTCTTTTGAACACTTGAAATTTGTGAATAGACGGCTCAAATTATGGATAAAGGGTTAACTGTTGTTTTACCAGCACTAGCTAATAAATCCTTATGTCATCTAAGTGGTGTGAGGGATTGTTATTCTTCCTTTTTTTGTGGATGGAGAACTGTATGAGAGCATACACCCACAAACATGAGGTCTTAATTTTGCTTTTTGATTCAGCTGGGCAGACTTTACACTAGCATCTCATTTTTCTCAGGACAGCTACTCTCAGCTCCAAGCTGAGGTCAGAATGAAAAGAAGCACTCTAGAATGATACTCAAGGTCTGTGCGGCATTCAAAACAACACTGAAAAATCCCACAAAACCTGAATACATCCCCACAACCAAATGAAATAACTGAGAGAAGGGTATCTGCAGATCTTGGTTCCATCTGACAGAATAGATTTTTCCTTTAACAATTGCCAGAAAATATCCTTAATCTGCATAGATATTTCCAAAAATGCAGTTGTATAGTGGAAAGCAAACATTGTGGGTTTAATGTCATTGGATTAGTAGGACCTTTTCTTCATTTCCCACATACTGGAATTGCCCATTCCTGTGCTCGGAGGAAGACATCCTGATTGATTTTTTTTAGGGAAAAAAGTCAGGATCTCCCAACTGGAAACAATCCATCCCAATATACGGGAAATCTAGCAAAAGTGGCAGGAAACCTGCATGGATGAACAATGAGCTCCCGACTAAGCTCAGACATAAAAAAGGAAGCACACAAGAGCTGGATGCAGAGACAGATGCAGCTGACCCAGAAGGAATATAGACACCTAGTCGAAATATGCAGGGATGGGGTTAAGAAAGACCCATCTGGAATTGAATTTGTCAGGATATGTGGAGGACAACAAAAAGTGCTTCCTCAGGTATATCAGCGGCAAAAGGAAGACTACGGAAAATGCAGGCCTGATGCTGAATGGGAATGAACAGTTGATCACAACAGACATAGAGAAGACTGAAGTAGTCGATGTCTTTTTCATTTCAGTCTTCACTAGTGTGAGACTTACTTTGGAAGTCTGTGAGGTCCCCTAAGACTAGTGAAAAAATGTGTGGTAAGAAAGATTTACCCTCACTGGATGAGAATCAAGTTAGAGAACATATAAACAAGCTAGACATACAGATATCTGTGGGACCTGATGGGATACATGCATGGGCATTGAAGGACCTGGCCGGTATTTTTGCGAGGCCACTCTTAAAAGGTTGTGGTGATCAGAGGAGGCTCCTGAGGACTGAAAGAAAGCAAGCATGTCTCCTGTCCTTGAGGAGGGTAAGAAGGAAGGCCCAGGGTGTACCACAGGCTGATCAGCTTCATCTTCCCTGTGAAGATGATGGAGAAAATAATTGTGGTAACTGTTTTGAACACCAGAGTGGCAAGAAGGCGTTTTGGAGTAGTCAGCATGGATTTGGATTTATAAAGGAGAAATTAGACTTGCCCAAACCTGTTAGGGTTCTGCAGTGACGTGGCTGACTTGTTCGATGAAGAGAAGGTATTGGGTGTTGTTTATCTCAACTTTAACAAAGCTTTTGATACAGTCTCCCATAACATTCTCATAGACACTGGTGAATTGCAAGTCAGGCAGGTAGATGGTAGGGTCTGATGGTAGGACTGAAGGGACTAAAACCTCTATGAACCGCTGGTGGTCAAAAGAACTCAAACATCAGCAGCACAGCGTTCAGCTATAGGCAAGTCACTGTTTGATAACAACATTGGTAAACATTCTTTTTGAGGACTTGGATGATGGGACATGATACATCCTTAACAAGTCTACAGCCAATTCAATATTAGGAGTAGTAATTAATGTTTGCTTAATGTTAATGGTTGGTTGTGCTACCATTTTGATGGACCTTGGCAGGCTGAAGAAATGGGCCAGGGAGAAGCTCATTAAGCTCACCAAAGTCCTGCTGTTGGGAGGAATAACCCTACAAGTACCCCTACAACCCTATCCAGTACAAGCTGGGGATAGGCTGACTGACAAATGGTTTTTCAGAGAGGCCTTGGGGATCCTACTGAATAAAAGTTTAACATGAGCCAGCAATACATCACTGTGACGAAGAAAAACGTTTTCTGTCATTGAGGTGGTCAAAGGCTAGAACAGGTTACCAAGAGAACTGTGCTGTTGTCATGATGAGAGGAGATATTCAAAACTTTAATTGAACAGGACCCTAAGAGACCCTATGAAACTTTGAAATTGGATCTAATTTTGAAGTTGGCCTTGCTTTGCAGGGATGGGAGGGAGGCTGAACCAGATGAACTTCGAGTTTCCATTCAATTTATATTCTAATTCTCTGATTTTACCACCAATGTTTTAAACAGTATTCCTTTCCCCAAAAATAGCCCTGGGGGAAAATACAGGCAATGGTCTTTCATGTTTGTTTGCTGTAACACAAACTACATCAAAACAGATGTTTCTGTGTCTTACAATTTAATAAAGATTTTCCCATGTGTTGAATCTATTTAGACTAAAAATGTAGAGTTTACTCCAGTGTCATCTGCAATGTTATACAGTTTCTTTCTTGCATTTTTTTGTTTAGGCTGTGCCAAATGCTGTTCCGAGTCACTTTTTTCCTTTCTCACAGACAGTGTGTTTTTCTCTTTTCCCTTGTAAATTGTTCTCTTTCGAAGAATTCAGTGTTATGGTTCTCTAGGACACAATCACTGGAGTTATTATTGCAGTTCCCTTTCAATGGGTATAAAGGATTTGCAGTGCTTCCTTTGATGAAGGTGTTGCAAACCAAGCTCTCTTCAATTTTAGTTGTGATGGGGGACTATAGCAGAATGACAATTTCTTCTTAGCCACTTTTCCTCCCATCCTTCAGTGAAGTTAGGTTGGTCCTGCTTTCACGATCTTATGTCTGGAAATTAATTCTAGGCAGTAAGTTGACATTTAGTTGACTTGAGTGTGAAAAAGATGAGAAAAATCATATTTATTCTCAGGGAAGCCTATTTTTATTATTAAATGGAATTTAGTAGAATTCTTTTCAGTCTCCCATAACATACTGTTCTCTGACTCCATGAAGTCTTAGGCAGTAACACTAGATTTTTGCTTGTGTACAGTTATCACTCTTGTAGATTTATACATTTGAGTAGAATGGAAGTTTTGCAAAGAAAAATTTTGGGAAACACTACATTTGTTGGGTCAGAACCAAACCTGAGCTGTTTGTTTTAATCCATAATGTCTAACATAACATAAGGTCTAACAAACTTGTAGCCCATCTAGATCAGGGTGCCTACTGATACCTTGAATTTATGTTAGTCAATCCGTGGTCTGAATGTAAATTATTAAGACAGAAAGAAGTATTTAAAGTCCTAATTTCCTATTGATTGTGGTAGAAAGTTAAGATTATTTGTGTTTGTCTGGACTTAGACCAATATGGTTATTACTTTGTTTTGATTGGAAATAACATTAAAACTACTGAAGTGCCTGGAGGAGGGGATTGTAAGGACTTTGCACAGGTTTGCTCTGTTCTATTCTTGAGATAAGAGGAGGAAAGATATTTTTGGCATGTAGATTCCAAAAGTACTTAATCTGAAATTTTCCTAGTGGGGGAGATGAAATAAGGATATTTGGTAAGAAGTAGGTACTAACTTTACCATGGTATTTCACCGTGAAGAAACATCAGTTTGTGTAAAATGTATTTGATGTTCCTCACATTGAGAATGTTAAAAGATTATTTGGAGTCATCTGCTGTCAATAAGAAAACCAATCCCTGGGTTTGGCAAATATTAACTCAGAGATTTTATTTGGTTCTGAATAACTTATTTTATTATAAATTCAGTATTGTGTATCCCTCTCTGAAGAGTCTGGACAAAAATTTTTTTCAGGTGAACCAAATAGAATCTAACATCTTGGACTGAAAGAAATTTTAAAACTTTTTGGAAATCTAGGAAGCAGATGAGAAAACCCAAGAAAGTATCCACTTTTGCTGAAAGGGAATTGAAGTCTGAATGTTTTCTGTACCCATTCTGACAAATTAATGATCTGTGGAATAAACAGGAGACATGCCAAACATCCCTGCTCAGTCATGTCATTTACTGCATCCTTCATTCATCTGCACTGATGTCATCCCAGATTGTAACCTGTTCTCACTGTGGATCCTGTAAGTAAATTAATGTTCTTGTGTTGCTACATATAAATATTGTTTTAATTTTGACCTTTGAGATACCATTTTTTAAAAGATAATATTTAAGAGCCAACACATTTTAACATTCCAGTTGGCATTTTTGTTAGTTTGAGTTCAGTTTGTTCTTTGAGATGTTAAGATCAGCTATTTTTAGCCTAGTTTCCTGTGGAACTGAGGTTTATGGGATGGCTTTGTCTATCCATCTGCCTTTCACTGAGCTTTTTGAAACCAGTGATTGACTATATCGATTTAGTGGAGAGAGTCAGGTCTTATTGCTATTAATCTCTGGCATGTTTCATTAATAGCCTTTGTTTGTTAGAGGAGAGGCACACAAATGACTACTCCATCTAAGGGAAAAGGCATAAAACAAGCTCACCAGTGATGTTGTGTATGGACTGGTGGGAAAACAGCTGAGCCACAACTCAGTGCCGCTTCTCATTTGCGGGATGGTGAGAGTACATGAGTGAGAGCTGATGTTGCTGTAGCTGGTGGGGAACTGGAAGTATGCAGGTTGTGAAACATGGATTGTGGATTATCACAGCTGGGGGGATGCATAGAGATTATGTACAAGGACCCCGTGTTTCTGTGGTGATGAGAATGTATGAATATGTAGCAAGAAGTCTGTAGGGCTTCAGTTTTATTGCTCTGAAAACCACTTGACTTTAACAAGGGAAGCTATTGTATGGACACTATTCATATTCCTGGAAGGCTGTAAAAACATATAGCTTATTCTTCATGTTGGAAGAGGGTTCCTGGGCATGACACACAGGCTTTTATATGGAGAATTTACAGCTACAAAACAAATGATCCCAAAGTCCTTTAGAAACAAGTTGGGCCTTGTTTCTCCTTACCCCTATATAAATAAAGTTAGAATTTATTTCTCTTTGGGAAACTGGGAACAGGGGAAGAAATCAGACCCAGAATTTTAATTATGAATGGTAACGTGATTGTGGAAATGAGCTCTGAGCTGAGCTCTTAAAGTCAACTCTCTAAGACATCATCCTTAGTGATTATTTTTTTAGAGAAATTTTCTAGCAAAGGTTGCACCAGTAGAGTTTGCTGCCAGAAGACAGTTCTCTGATTTCAGTGACTGAGCTTAAAATACTTATCTACTAAAATAAAACAGAGGTGTTTTTTTTTTCATGTGTTTTGCCTTATTTTCTTTGGTATTTAAACACTTCTTGAGAAGTTCAGCATCTAGATAATCAGTAACCATAATACTTACTAGAGGAAGAACGTTTTCTCTACGTGGAAAGACAAGTTCCATGTGTTCCTATGAAGAGAGGGTTAGCACTCAGCATCATCATGTGGCCTCTGCAGTTGTGCTCGTTGTAAAATACAGGACGTGAGTTTTGTTGAAATGCCTGTCAGCTGTGATACTCTGTTTCAGAAGCTGTGTTACCAGCAAAATCCATTCAGCTTTAAATCTCCAAAAGACTGTCTTGGGCTTTGCACTGGCTTTTTACTTATATAAATACTTAAACAAAAAAACCCACCAAAATCCACAGGACTACAATGTTACACTATCTCCTTCTCCAAAAGACATGTATGCATCTATCTGTCTGATTGACAAATTCATAGAGAAGCTTCCACGACATGTAGACACTCTGTTTTTCAATCTGATTTGGTAAGTTTTGTTTTACCTTGCAGAAATCATTTCTTGAGGAACAGAAAGCATAGGTTTTGTGATAACAAACTCACAAAGCAAGACAAAACTGTTGCAGTTTCTCTTCTTTAAAGCTGATTGCCTCTTCAATTTTCAAATCAACCCCCCTGCTTATAAGCCTTAACTTGGCTTTTGTATCCATTCAACTTGAAGAAGGGCTGGATAATTTGTAACAGAAACGTAGACGTCACACAGTAGTCCAATGGAATGCAAAAAATGAGGTCATGTTTTTTGACTTACAGTTGATTCTGCAGTGCCCTGTTGTATCCCTGAAATGCATTAGTGAAAGTCAATGCATGGATAATTTCAAGCATTTGGAGTTTTTAGAATTCTTTGTTTTTTTTTTACCGTTTGTTTCGGCAGTCACATTTGGGATTTTATCCTAATTGACATTTTTGTGTACCTCGTGTACAAACACAGATTCTATAAAATATTAACAGATCCATTTGTGTAGTAAAGATCTGTCATGAACTTGTGTTATGAAAAAGCTTCACATTTTTGATAGCGACAGTTTATTACGAGCTATGGTTTTGATGTGCCAGTTCCTAGAATCACTATCTGTTCTGTTGTGCTGGCAAAACTGTTTTGGTATTGAAGATCGGGATTTGATCCACCCCAGTAATAATGCCCCTTCTCTTTTTCTTCTCCTTCCTTCTCTTCCTTTCTTCTCCTTCTACTTTCCCCTTTTCCTCTGTCAAGCTGTTGTTTTAGCTGAATAAGTTCCCTGAATCACTTTGCCAGGCAGAGAATATCTGCCATGTATGTGAATTGATGAGTCTAATCTGCAAAGTTGAAAATTGAGAATCAGTTAGAAGTGGGCTCCAAGAGCCTGGGAGGTGTGGGTTTGAGTGCCTGTCCTCGGTGCTGGGAGTTTTTTCTGCTATTGGTTCTACCCTGTTCATGGCCTAAAACTCAAAGAAACCCATGCCTGACTGAGAAACTTGCTCCTAATGGTTATTTTCAGGTACAGCCACACTACGATTCTTGAAGATACTGAGTATAGCAAAAGAAATGTGGCCACCAGGCAGGAAACAAGGAGTATTGTGGAGGAAAGGGAAGGCTAAAAAACCCAGAAAAAAGTGTTAAATCAGAATTTTCCATGTGAAAATGGGTTGGTGTACGCACACCTCTGTCAGACATACTTCTGATGTAGAAGATAGCTTAGCCTAAAGGGGTGAGGCCAAGCTCTTTGCTTTTGCCTTGTGCCACTTTCAAATCACTTTCCTTACCAACAGGTATTAAAAAATTCCACATTATATTAATAACAGAATTTCTCCCATCATTTATTTGTGAAAACATAGTTAATGGAAACTTATATTTAAATGCCTATTTGAGAGTTCTTTGATCAAATTAGCAGTGTACCAATTTGAATTTTTTTAAAGGAAATTGAATATGCTTAACATATTCCTTAACATATTTCCTATTTCCTATTGCTTAACATATTTCCTGGGCTGCCTGATTGTATATAGAGCTCAGAAAACATTTTCCACTTTTTTATCAGATAAATATTACTACAAGAGGGTAAACACAGTTGTGTGCAAATACATTAGAAGTTCACTATAATAATAGATGTGTCTACTGGCTTGTAGGGGCAGAAAATTATGCTAAGTATCTACTGATAGTGGTAGTGGATTTATCACAAAGCTTGATGTCATGTTAGCAATGTATGTAGGCTGTAAATATTAGCACTTTATGCAAAAGTAAGCAGAAACAAGGATGACAAGTAGAAAAGTGTAAGGGTCTTAGCTTGACATTTCCTTGCTAATTAGGTGTCCATGCATACCATCGTTGCTTTACTTCACAAAGGAGCCTTGTGTTTTTTCAACATTTGATATGTGTCAAATCCATTGCACTGAAGTTTTGTCAATGCATTTACCTAAACTGTAATTTGTACTAGAATTCGTATTTGAAGGCACACCTACTCTCAAAACTGCATAATTAGGAGTGAATTGCATTTCTTTATCAAATACATCTTATATATCGCACGCTTTTGCATTTCTCTCATTTGGTTTATGTTGCCCTGAAGTTGGAAAGGCAGTTAGCAAAGTAGTGCAATATAAGCATAAAGTTTTAAAGCTACCAATGACCACTACTTACAATTAATGTCGTTAATCAAATCCCCAATGACCACTACTTACAATTAATGTCGTTAATCAAATCTTTACAACCCCCACCTCCTGCTTCTAGGCTTTAAAAATCCTTTAGAAAATCAAAAGCTTAGCTGAGAAAATTAATCGCATTTTTCCTACTACAATACTTGCTGATATAGGAAGATAAGGAATCAAATAATTCTGCTGTTTTTCTAAGCACTAGGTAATTTTTAACTGTATCAAGAGCCATGCATGCTAAAAGGTATTTGTAATAAAAAACAAAACTTAATCAAAATAAACCAGAGCATGAAATAGTTGTGTTAAGGAGACTGAGAAGAAATCTGTGTTCTCTTGGACCCGAAGCTTGGTAGATCATAACTATCTGGGAGATGCTGTCCTCTGCAGGGTCACATGAGAAGCAGGGTATTGAAATGGATTGACTGTTGATAGGATTTGCCATAGTGGATCACGCTTTCGACTATATGCTTCTCTTCTAGCCTATTACAAGCAGGCAGACTGGACACAAAGGCTGCGTTGAAATATAGGTTAGTTTATATATAGCACAATAGTTAAAAATGGCCTTTGTTTCAGAAGAAATATAGTTTAAAAGAATAATTTTTATTATCTTCAAAAAGGATCTGTTCAAATTAGAATCTGTATTGGGATGATTCACAAGTATTTTCCAAGTATTTCTGGAAAATTAAGAATAGAATCAACATAAATGTAAATGTTGAAGAGATACATTTTAAGTATTTGAGACTTGTTCTTTTGCATTAGGAAGTAG
Source organism: Serilophus lunatus (assembly GCA_013399895.1). Lineage (NCBI taxonomy): Eukaryota > Metazoa > Chordata > Aves > Passeriformes > Eurylaimidae > Serilophus > Serilophus lunatus. Next base: position 743,630 of record VXBA01006011.1, read on the forward strand.
ATTAAGTACATGGAATGGAGAAAATAATAGCCCAAAGTTTGCTATTCCTTATTTTTTCCTTCCGTAAAGAATATAAACTGTTGATTAGAGCTTTAAAAGCTGACAGAATGTGTTCAGAAATTTTCCAACTGTTTTTAGATTTGCTTTAAAAAGAAAAATTCAGGACCTGGCATTTTTGTAGAGTTTAGACATGATAGACTTTATTTTTTTCAGCTACCTTACATTGTTGATCAGCTTTACCTAGTACTTAATTCAAAGACTATCAGTATAGCGGAGCAAAGGAAGAGCAGATTGATCTTGTAATGACCATGAGTTTTTGAACTGGAATGTTATATTTGTGCTGCCTCTGCTGTCAGCATTTTAGGAAGAGAGATGCCTGGAATGATTATAAATCCTTTACAAATGGCAACTCTTCGGTTTGGAGCACTTTTCTGTTTTCTGTCCATGCATGCAGGGGTGCCACAACCGTGTGCTGGATGCGGTTTTCCTATACCTTATAATACTTCTGTCTTTTGATAGATGGTTAGTCACCAAAGTAAGATGTGCTCTTCAAAATAGACAGTAATCTGAAGTCACTTGATGGTGACCCAGACGTATTCTGACTCTTCAGGCTCAAAGCAAGAACCTAAACTAAAGACACACGAGCAAGTGACGCCCAGTAGAAATGGACATGTCTTGTCAGCTCCAACGCTGGAAACTGAGGATTTCATCCTGGTGTCATCAGAGGCCACGACACCTGGAAGAGCTGCTGAGATACTGGGCTGTGTCCTGGCCATGATCTGGTGAAGCACTCTAATCCTACAGCTCTTGCTAAACTGGGAAATACTGCTATCTGAAAATAACAGTAGTGATGACAGTGACAAAGAAAAAGCTTTTCTGACAGTTCATTTAAACATCGAGCGCATTTAGGGAACGTACAATGTTTTGTGTGCTAGACAAGAAACAGTGGTCTGAGAGGCTAAAATATTTGTGATCTGCTTATTATGACCACCAGAGTCCTTGCAGGATCTAACAAGATAATCAGATAATAGGCTTCCAGCCACTGCTTTTGTTATACCTAGTCACGAAAAGAGGAAGATAGAGCCTATAGCATATGAGGCAGTGATGTAGAAATAAACAGAATCAAAAGGCGTAGGTTATCATGGAAAGGATTGCACATAACAGCCCTGAACACTTTGATTACTCAGCATTATATTCTTCATTCCATGTGACTTATTTTACCAGAGGACAGGGTGACAAAACTGAGCAAATTACTCTCTGTCAGGGAATGTCTAAGGGCCAGATTTCTAAGGGCCTTAGAACTCATTCCTTAGAAGAAAGAAGACATCTCTTGTCCTAAATGCTTGTGCTGGTGTGAGTGTTTTTTTCTTTGTTTGTTTTTAGAAGAACCAAATGCTAGGAGTATAGATGAAAGAAACCAAGACATCAGTAACTCCTTTAAGTGTCTGTTGCCTTTGTCTGTATATCTGCTTCATTCCTGCATCTGCTGCCTTTTCTTACAGAGCATTTAATTCCCACAGACTAGACAGAAAATAAAAATACACTAGGTAGGTTCTATTACCTGTTTGCCATCCTTTTTTTCCCCAAACCTCCTTGCAGGCTTTCTTTAGTCTCATTCTCACAGTTTTACTTACTACTATCCGTTTATTAGCTTTTCTTTCATTCCATTCAAAACTCATGTGCATCATGCATTCTCTCTGCAGGACCCTTACTCTGTGTATATTTAAATCTCTCTTGACTCAGTTCATTGAAGATGAATCTTCAAATAATACATATGTTGCCATTTTCTTCAATTTCCCTTAAATCCTTTTAAATTCTTCATCTAGCTTTAGGTTTTGACTTCTTTTAAGACAGAAGAACCTATTTTGAAAAACTAGAAAAGCCTTCCCATGTGGTGATGTTAGCTTTCATAAAGTGACAGCTGAATACTGAAGCTTTGTTGAGGCAAATGGAAGCACAACTGAGTTGTTTCCCGCTAAAGAAAAGAGAATGGCAATGGTGCTCCAAGACAATGCTGTTTGGGTTATCATGGTAATTTTTCTAGCAAGCAGAGTTAGTTGAATAGAATTATCAACTGCAGACATAGTAGATGAGGCGCAGACCATGTTCACTAGGCTGCATGGTTTCAGGGAGGAGGATGAAATTTGCAGTGACATTTCTGCATATATTGGAGCGAAGCTCTGGCCTGTAAGAGAAGTGAAGGTGGCTGCTTGCAGGTCCTGCCCTATGGTGAAAGCATATAGAAACATGAGAAAAACCACAGACTGCGACTATTGAGGTTATCCCAAATCTGTGACTCTACGCATGCATTTGCCTAGGATAATTAAAGAAACAGAAAAAAAACCCCACATTTTTTCATATAAATTATTTGTCATTTGAGGTGGCTAGTGTCACTGGGTGCTTTGTCTCTGGTGTCTCTAAGAGCTTCCTTTTCAGATCAAGAGTGATATTTTGAAGTTTGTGTCTCTGTTAGCTCCTGCCTCGTGTCCACCAGCCCCCTACAGCTGCTGCCAGATCTGACCCTTCTTGTCCTTTGGGTAAACTCTCTCGTTGATGGGCCATGTCTTGTCCAGCTTCATCATACAACCTCAGGAAATCACTCACCCATGTCTGTTTGCCTTGTAAGCATTCACATTGCTTTGCTGGGCTGAGCGCAGGGGATGACTTTCACCGCCTGTAGTGCTTTGAAGAATGCTAAATCAGAGGAGTTTGGTGCTACTCACCTGGTATCTTCAGCCCAGATCACAGCTCTTGATTATTTAGATTCACTTAAAGGCTTCATGCCTGGGCTGTGGCTTTTGTCTTTGTGCTTAAGGATTCCTCTGGGAGCTTTGCTCAATGCAAGTGAGATACACTGCGTGCTGTATAAGAGACCTGTCTTGTTGTCTCTATATTGTGTGTTATATTTCCTCAGGGATTCGACTGCAATAGTTGAGTATTACAGCAAAGACTTACCGCATCTTGATGTTGTGTATAGATCACTTAATTGCATTTGAATACCTGACGTTTACAGACTTTCTTTTTTTACAAAATCACAAAAAGAGGTATTTTTAAATTATAGCTACAATTAGATTTTTTTAAAGCCTGTGCCCATTGTTGGATAAGTATCTTTTTTTTTAAAAAATGTTACTACACATACTGTAGCCTTTCTCAAGAGCTGTGTGAAAAGATGATACTTTGTTTGAAGTTGGATCACTTGGAGAAACATTTTCTGCATGAAGAGAAGAATTGTTCTCATCATCAAGGGAAGAGAATCAAAAGGAGAATTTTTTTCTCAGTCTCTCTTAGTTCATTACACAAGAAGGATCATTTATTTCAGTCCAAAAGTATACAGTTTAGTCAGTAGATTATGTGAGGGTTGTGCTTTATCCACAAAAGGATTGTAGAGGGAAAATGTGATAGTGAATTCTTGTCAGTGAAATTGTTCTCTCTTGGAGAACTGAGACAGAGCCTAAGGTTAAAGTGGCATTTTCTTGAGAATTTTAAAAACTGTCTTTTTAAACATGAAAGAATTTGAATTAAAACTTGCAACAGCAGGTTGTAGTCGGCAGGAATGTGACTTCTAGTTTAAGAGGTATGGTGTGTTTTTTTAAAAAACTACGCCCCAAAACTGGAGAATTGTTTTGTTTCTAGCACAATAAATTTGCTAGTAATATGGATAAAAATCTCACAATTCCAGGTGAAGCAAAAACTGGCATTGACCTTAGTGTAAAGATACAGCAGTATTTTAAAGTATTCCAGGAAGGATAAATTCCCACTTAGAAGCAAATTTAAGGTTTGGAGGGGAGTGGTTGGAAGAAAAAATATATAAATAATTGCCTCCCAATCTGGAATTTCCGCTTGGTTTGTGGCCAGCTGAAGAAGTGGACTTTTTGAGGCAGGACAGCAGTTGTTAGTTTTTCTCATCATTAGCAGTCAAGAAAGTTTGTCCTTTGACTTGCTGTTAACTGAGAAAAGATGTTGAATGGTAAAAAACCAGAGCTGTCCTTGAGCATGTTCTGTTTAGGCAGAAAACCACATCTTTTAAAAGCATTTTCTTAATTTAGTCATTAAAAATAGTTACCTTTGATGGGAAGGAGGCATATTGCATCTAGTGTTTCCTTACATATGCAAGACTTCTTTTGCACTTATTTAAATAATTTTATTGTATAGCACTGGTATCATGGACTTTCTTCAGTGCTGTGGCACTCCATGCACTAATGCATGTGCATACAGGTGGCCTCACTACTCACTTCNTGAAAATTCATTCACTGTCTTTCCATCCCTAGCAAAACAAAGAAGTTTAAGACCTATTTATTGAAATTTGCCACAGTAAATAGAGATCACCAATAGCAGAATTAAAGCTTTCCGACTGAAAAACTTGCAATTCGTGTGTGGAAAAATTAATTCTGCGTGGGTCCAAATAAAGCAAATTAAAAGAAATCAGTGACTTCTGTGAGCACCATTGTCTGCTGCTAATCAAAGCTGTTATTTCAGTACAGATTCTGATTGTGCTCATTAAACAAGTCACTTCCTGTATGGCAAGACACTAGTACCTGTAATAGTCTACTTATTCATATTCCTTGTTCAGTTTTATATTGCTAAAACTCCATGGATTCTGTGTAAGAAAAAGTGTAACGTGCTTTATCTATATGTGTACGCATAGAGTATTGTATTTTTAAATATTGTGGTGTGATATAACTCAAAAGAAGTCATGAACAAGAGGGTGTGATGAGCAACCACCTCATTAGAAAACTTTCTGTCTTCCCCATTGTTCAGTCTTGGGGAATAGGAATAATGACCATTTTGGCTGCAAATATTGTGCTTACTCATTAAATTGCTGGGAGAGAAGTCCCTCTGCATATTGCTATTTCTTATGCCTCTCTGCAGGGCATAAGGTGCATAAGATCCTACATAAGGAGCAGGCACTTTGTTGTGCATAAGATTTATGTAGTAAATGTTATCTATGCCTAGGATCCTAATGTTATTAGAGATTATAATTATTACGGTGTGTGAGGCATAGCTGCCATTCCTACAGGCAGCAGTGCCTCAACCTGTCTTCACATTCTTGCAGTAATATCATCCCTTTAGCAACAAACTCAGATTTCCAGGTTTCTTCCTCATGCTCTTTCCATCCTATCTTTGCTCTTTCCTCCTGTCAGCAATCCTAACTCTGCCCTGTCCAGTGCCCAGTGCTGACTCTCAGCCTGGACATGGGTGGGACAATGCAGTTTGCTAGTACTGCATTGCAAACTATATTTGAAATCGCTTTCCTTGGTGTATTTTCTACTGCTTCTAGGGCCCACCTATCAATTCATGGGATAATTCTTTTTCAGGTTATACTCGGGGAGTCATGATTTTTTTTCCAAGTTGTTTTCAGGTCATGTTAGCTATCTTCCAAAGATATTATATGTTTTTAAAGTGTAATGTAGGAACAGAAGATTCTAAAAAACTTCCAGTATTGTTCCTTCAAAGGCAAACTCACAAAAAGACTGTTGTTTGAGCTTTTGGTTTTCTCTTGAAATTGTAGACCTGTGTGTTACAGCTTACTTTGGGTACTCCAGACTCCCGCTGATGGGTGTTTGTCAAATTATTCTGACAATAAAAGCATCAGGGAGGATACACACCCTTCAAAACATCTGTATGTGAGAGAATTACTAAAGAAACAGTTTTCTAGAGGCGATGGGAAAAGTCATGAATAGTGCTGCAGAAAAAGAAAGACATTGTAGAAGTGATGGGTTTCTGTATGAAGGGAGTGCTAAGCAGCTTCCCTGTCCTTCAGATTTCTAATTGAATAGAAAAATGAGTAGTACTGTGAAAATCAGAGGGATGGTGGGTGGCATGTTCACTGATGCTCATTTACCTGTTGCAATAAGGGCTTGAAGGTACTTCAAGCTTTCAAGGCCACACTTGGCATAGATAAACAAAATATTGTCTTTTTTGAACATCAGAGGTTGTCAACAACCTGTGCTCCATGGGCATAGTAAAATCCAGAAGTATTCACTGTTTATCACTTTCTCCTGAATGTTTGCTGCACGATTCCTGGTGAATGATCCAGTTTCCACTTCTCCCATACCTTTGTCTCCTTCCCCTATAGTGAATGTCTGTCTTTGCAGTGGGACACAGTGTACTTCGGTAGAATGTATTGCAAAACCTGAGAAGTAATTTTAGCTCCAACAATGGCCTTCTATGGTGCCAATCTGATAACAGCCATCCTGATTTGTGGAGATCACAATCTATTTTATGCTTAGTGTGCTGTCAGTCTTTTACATGTTAAAAATCAAATACTATTTATATAAAGAAACAAAGGGGAAAAAATAGTTTTGTTCCTGTTGAGAACTTGTCAATTTATGTTACTAGATGTCATGTTTTTCCTGCCTGCAATCATTTTTTGCTCCATGAACTTGCGGGGGAAGCACTGCGCGGCATCTTGTAGAGAGGAAGCTGCTCATTTGCTGCCTGGACCTTGAAGTGTCTCCTGGCAGCCTGTCCTAGGCCCACTTCCTATGGCTTTTCCCACTGCAGAGCCTTTTCTCTGGGGACCAGTTACACTGGGCTGATGCAGCTTTTGCTTTAGGATACACAGTCTGTTCAGTCTCTGTGCAACCCAGGAGGTTTTCAAAAGCTGTTTGCTGAGTGACATCAGTGTAGTAGCTTCTCTCCTTTGATGCAGAGAGCTGATGATAAGTTCCCAATCACAGAGATGCATCTTCTGGCAGTCTCGCCGCCCAACTTTAGCTAGATGTTTGGTGTTGTAAGCAGATGCTGTGAGCCAGCTGTCCACCCCTCCCACAACCTCTCCAGCTCAAGGTGGAGAAACACTGGTGGCACAAAGCTTAATATGTATCCCACTGCCTTATTATATGTCGATGCCCTCACAGCTTCAGGTCTTTATATGATACATGAGAATATTTTGCCACTGTGAAGGAATGGCATCAGTGTTGCAGGCCTGATAATCTGGTGTCTCAAATTTCATTCCTTTCAGTAAGAGCATAACATTCCTTCACGCCTCTAAGGAAGAGGAAATTAAATCTAAAAGTCCTTACATTTCAAATATTTCAAATATTGAAATAGGCAAAAGAGCTACAATAAACTGCCTCAGGAAAAAGGAAAAGGCATCCAGTCCTTTTCTGTATAACTGAGCATAATTACTTAGATCTCTAAACCCATTTCTTGTTGAACAAAGACTGCAGGATCAAGCTTTACAGTCCCTTGTTGAAAGTCTGCCACAGTATGAAGGTGTGATGTGATAAAATCAAGACAAAGAGTAGCTAACACTGTCTTTTTCTTTTCTTTTTTTGGGTGGCATGTTTATTGCAGTCTATTAGTCACCCCTCCACACCAAGAATAAATTGTCCAAGATTTCTCAGCCTACTGAATGTGTCTGATCTCACAGCAGTATGAGGTTTTTCATTATTTTCTTCAGTACTCTTAAGAAGGTCTGTAGGAGAGGTGGATTTACTGTAATGGTGGCTAAGTAGTTTAACTTAATCCTGAATAAACAAACAGATGCTCTCACCAAGGACCTGGCATCTGGGGCTGTCAACATTTATTACTGCAAGGCTCAGAAGAGATAAAATTATCATTAGCCTTCACAGAAAGACCATGGATATATTTTGAAAGGCATGTACTTCAAAGCACAATTGAGCCTCTCAGAGAAACGTGTTCAGATATTTAGGTGTCTGTATTAATAATGACATAAGCAAAATGCTGGTTTCTTCACTTGATTTGTTCTTCAAAGATTGCATTTTACACGTTTGTGGACTTTTCCTGCAGACCAAGGCTGAAAGAAGCGTGCATTTACCACTGCACATATGTGCATTGTGCTATGAGTTTGTCCTCAAAAGTTTTCTCTATGGCTTCTGCTGAAACATCTCCATGAAGGAAACTGAACGTCATTTAGTGATTAACTGAGGTTTGATGGGGAGTGGCCATCTGGCAGCGTGCTACTGTCGATAAGCAGGCTGGGGTGCAGTGCCTATGGACTTTGAGATCCAGGGGACTGTGTTGAGTGTCTTTGTTGCTTATGCAAAGCACCAAGGTCTAGGATTATTCAAGCTTTCAGCCCGTCAGTTATCAGCCTGTATCTTTCAAAAAACCCTAAATCCACAAGTACATGCTTTGTTTATTGCAATAATGTGGTGGGTTTGTTTTCCCTATGATCATTGTTCTTGTTAGTGATTTGAATAGTGACCTTCAAACCCAGATTTCATTCCAAAGAAAGGAATTGTAGCAAAATTTGCATAAATATTTGAAATTAATATTTATAATAAAAATGATAGGTTTAAAATTGACTTGAAGTATTTCTTTGAGGGGGAACCCCAAACCACAGCAACACTTGGATTTTAGTGAGTGGACTAATATTCTTTGTGAGCCTGGGCTTAAGGGTCATTACAGCAGTTCCTGTGAAAAAGAAGGTATTTTCTGATTGAATCTCTTTTCCTCCAACCCATATGAACTCCCTCTTTATAATAAAGCTAATATTTTTGGGACTTTTCTAGGAACACTTGTGCAGAAGGATTGTTGACCGTTGCTGCTTGCGCAGATACAAAAGCCAAGTACTCAGTGACACTTTATGCTATTCCAAGGTCTCATCTTCTATTCATAGGTGTCCTTCCCTAAAAGAAGCATATATACATGCATACTCATCTCAAAGCGATTCTGGCCTTCTGAAAGGCTGGATAGAGAGGTGTGATACATTCAAACTGTCTAAACAGTTAAGTTTCCCCATCATGTATTAGGTGGATGAGTTTTGGAAGAGTCATTATCTGCAAGAGGGAAGGGTGACTTTCTGGACAAGCATGTTGTGAAAACTATGCTTGACAGAGTAGAAAGTATTTTTATTAAGAATTGTTCCAAGATTAGGTATAAAGTTTTTTTATTAAAGTATCCATAACAGGAATCTGAGTATTGAAAAATAGTTTGAACTTAAAAATGTCTCACTGCATCAGTGGACTTTGGTTCTTGCTTTCCTATTAAATTGAAGTTAAAATTTGTGTCGGAATTACTTCTTTCAAAGAATGACTATTGAACTCAGGTATTGAATTGGGCAAATCAAAACAATTTGGATAAAAATTTAGAAACTGTGAAATTTCCTCCCAACATCTAAGAGCTCTCCAGTCTGTGCTGCTTCTGTTTTCTTCATCCTCACATTTGGCAGTACCTTATGCCAGAGGTAGTTGAATTAAAGTCAATAGGCTAGATTATGTCCTGAGGACTTGACCCGTAGTAATTGTGGTGTGTTGCTGAGCAGCCTTGCAGGACTCCCAAGGAATGAACTGTTCTTAGGGAGCCACAATTTACTTTTTTTTTCCCAAGGGTTTTAGCAGTGTTGCCAGTAAACTTCTTCCACTTAGCTTACTTTCCAGTTCTTGCACAGTTCTAGACTAGCTTTCTCCAGCTACTTTTCCTAAGAGAATAGGGGCATGTGCCCTGGTCCCCCATATACGTGTTCCAGCAAGGAGCAGAAAGGGACTACTTTAGAGCTCTTGTTCAGAAGCCCATCATGACAAAATGAATCTTGAATCTTGACAGCATTGAGTTGCTAATTAGTTGTAAAAAACCACATTGCAATCTGTGTTAATGGTTTTATGAAAACCAGACGTTTTTTCTTTTTGGTATATGTCTACCAGGGCAAGAAAGTTTTTAGTTTTTCTTTGATCAAGATATTGTATGAAGTTCATATTCTGTTGTTCTTTGTGTTAGGAGTTGAAAAGAGTCAATCCTTTCAAGGCCAGATTTGCTGCTGAGCTTTATGAGGGAAATAATTATTTTTAGAATAAAGTGGCTTTTATTTCAGACCAACATGTTTGCAGGGGGAGCAGAGACATGCCAGTGTAGTTTATTTTTCAATACCTCTTTGCACTAACTTTTCCAACAAAGTTGGCATCTGTTCTAGCACTCTTCAGGAGCCATTCCACCACTGTTTATACTGGATGCTCCTCTTATCAGAAGTTTGTAGGACAAACCAGCACCATGATTAGGTATAGAGAGTTGTGGTATGCTGTATTACAGACATTTGTCCACAGGAAAAAATAAGTATTGTGAAGAGTTTACAGGGAAATTTTTTATTTCCACAAATAGTAAGCAAAGTGTTTTAGATTTTCCCATGGAATCATAAAATATCCTGAGTTGGAAGAGACCCAGAAAGATCATTGAGTCCAACTCCTGGCTCTGCACAGGAAAAAGCTTTGACAGAACTGTGAAGCAGCCAAACAGTTTGGCAATGGAGCCTTAAACATTTTTAAATAATGGTACATGCTATTAGTATTCAGGGGGGAAATCAAGCCTCCTCAATATTAACGCTTTTACTTTTTACGTGACTTATACCAGTTAGTATGTATAAGTGGTGACTGCTGTGAAACTGCTTTTCTTCATGTCTCTTTTCTCTGTGTAAGCTGCATAAACTAGCAAGAGGTATGTAGCTTATAAGAGTAAATTTTAAAAATAGCTGCTTTGATGATGTGTATAAAATTAACAAATGCAAAAGGTAAAATCTCTCCTTTGATGAGAAGCAATACCATTAAACTGCTCCAAATGAGACTTGGTAGTGTTGGGGAGGGACCTTCTGTACGTGAAGTTTACTTGATAGCACATTTTCTGTAGGTGTTAGGTAAGTCACCTGTTGGGAAGGTGCAGAAGCAATCTCTGGAAAACCCTTTTCCAAAGAAAAGTTTGGAATGTATAAATGGGAATTCAGGAGACTTTTTGTTTAGTGATAGTAGAATTGCAAGTTATTGCTTAGCCTGCTCACTTTTGCTTTGCATAACGTTTTTGTGTTTCTTGAATTTTATAAAGGAGAAACAAAAAACAAAATGAAATGAAATGAAATGAAATTGTGGAAAAGGTAGAAAATGGCATTTTAAGACCCGATGTTGGCAAATTCCTCTCCTTGACATGGTAGAGGCAAAGACTATGAAAGCACAGATAGTAGAAATGGACCGTAGTTAGCCATCTCCATTGAGGGAGGCTTCTGCCTGTGCACAAATTGCCTGAAACTGAGCGTGTGGTAGCTGTTGTTCGCTGCTGTGATCTCCCACTGAAGCATCACTGTTTTTTGCTCCTTACAAACTGTAGATGGCTGTGATTCTGTTCAGCAGCTGGCTGTTAATCATTATGGACTCTTATCAGGTTTGGGTTTGGGAATCTGTAAATAATTAAACTGGGTTTATCTTTCACTTTGTCTGCCAGTTGGTCAGTCATTCCTACTGTTGCACAGAAAATGTGGAGTAGTTGGCCCAACATTTCATAGCAAACTGTTGTCTCATTCCACAGATGTCTGCTGTATAGTGCTGAAGCAGGGATGTTGGTGGACGCAGACAAGGTGTTCGGTCCAAGGTTGGTCTTGATGATCTCAGAGATCTTTTCCAACCTAATTGATTCTGTGATTATGTCTTATATTCTTTTACTGCAGCCACTGAATATGTACTTCTGTTGGGGGAAAGGGAAGAGGTAATAGCTCATTGCTTACCTTGAGAATCTGTTTACTTAGTCAGTCCTAGTACTAGCACATTTCAGAGAAATACTTAGAAAAAAAAGCCTTGCTGGTAGGCTCCCTGCAAGCATTTTACAGTTGTGTTGTTTCTGTACTAAGTTCCCATCACCATTATGGTCTATAGGAAACAAAAAAGCCAGCATGACATCATACAGGGTCACTGTTGAAAGTCAAGTAAGCAAAAGCTGCAAGTATGGTTCTTCCATCATGACATCTGGTATGCTCCATGGATCTATCACCAGGAAAATGCCAGGCAAGTCTTGCAAGGCCTTTACCACGTCTGCATGTGATGTTAAGAGAAATACCACTGGAGTGTTGTGACTGGTTTTGGTGCATGGTATTGATAGCTGATTAATTTGCAGATGTCTCAGAAAAGAGTTGCAAGAGTGAACAAGGAAAGAGATAAAAAAAAAGCTCACTGCGGAAAACAGGAGATCTTCTCAGAGACAAAGCTTGAAGTGATGTTTGGGTTGTGGTAATAGAGGAAACAACACAGTGTGAAGCATTTTTCTGCAGTGAAGGAGAGAAAGTGCTGGCATGCAGCTGAAGTACAGGCAGCAGGTAGACCTATCCTAAATGTTGTACAAGGATTACTTAACAGCAAGATCAGAACCAGACCTTTTCCAACCAGTGTCAGTTTATGAAAAGTTCACAATTACATCCATAAATTCTATTCCAGCTTTGCTTGGCAGAACTTCTCTGGGTTGTCTGGCTTCTTCAAGCTTAAAATAATTAATCGGTTTCTTGCTTCCAAGACTTCGCTCAAGCTGAGATTCACTGGCTTGCAATGCCACCAGATATTGAAGTGTGAATCCATCTGTTCACTATGCAGAGGAGAAATTAAGGGAAGTACAAAGTAAAAAGCTTGGCAGCTGAAGAATATTGGCAGCTGAAGCCTCCTTGATGGTATTTCTTCTCGTGTCCATTCTTCTTTTTATGTGGTGGGTCCTTTCTAATTGTGTGTATGCAGGTTCTTTCCCTTTTCTGTCAGACTCTGAACATTTCAGAGAAGATAAACTGGAGGAGCAAAATAAATGCAAAGTAAAAGTAGCTAAATTCACACAGATTGCGAATGATATAAGTTATTGCTGGCCGTGGAACCAGATGGTGATTGTCCCTCTGAAAACTGCTTCTAGCTGTTAGTTTTGGAGATGTTTCTTGATGGCCAAGGTTCGTTTTTGTTTGTTTTTTTTGAATCAGATAATGACTTGGTAAGCTGCTGTCTCCTACTTGTAATACTGTATGCATATCAGCATAGTGTCAAATCACGCCTTACTACAAATGTGTTGCTATCGTGACAGTCTCTCTTAAGAGACTGCCCGTGTAGTTTGTTAACAAAAGAAAAAATTGCATGAAGTAATAAGGACATTTAAATATAAGGGCAAGGAGAGGCAGATGTTTTCGTACGACCATTACAAATTTTTTTCTGATTCAGGTAGTTTCTAAATTGCTTGACACTAAATTGCTGAAATATTTTTTGTTTGCTTTTTCAGGATTTCAAGAGAGGTAGGGAAAGGGTTGTATTTTATTGCTGTTTCCCTTGTGATTTTGCCACAGCAGCGTTCTGTAAGTTTCACATATTTTTCCTTCCACTGTCTGAGATGTATATGCGTTAGGCTATCTGTGCAAAGGTCCAAGTTAAAACATCTGAAGCAGAATGGCATCCTTCTGCTCTGGTATGCTGCTTTTAAAGCTGTGATCAAGGAGGATTTTAAGGGCGTGATCACTTTCATCATTTGTAAACTTCTCCACTCTGGAGAAAATAACTTCAGAGAAAGACTTTCACTCTAGTAAAATAACAGATATCTCTCTATCATAACAGATATCTCTCTATCTTGTGATGCTTTTTTACAGTTCTTGTTAATCTGGTAATATTTTAGGACTTCTACTCTTTTCAACTTATTGATAGCTAATGCATTTCAAACTTAGGCCAGTCTTAATGCTAACTAACCTTACATGTATAGGTTCTTCGATGCTACGAATGACACAATATGTTCTGCTACTTATATCACTCGAAAATAAACATAGCAATTTAGTTATCTCTATGATAAGCTGGTCAATGGTGTGACTTTTTAAGAATGAGTAAAAGACAACAAACTTAACTAATTGCATCCTGTTATTGCAGTAATAGTCATGTACAGCAGTTGTGGATTCTCTATAATTCTTATATACAAAAAACAAATAGAAGGTTTTGTGATTTGTTGTTTTGCCAGATTTTGCAGTACAATAGCATGTACATTAATGGAGTAAGGAGTAGAAAGGCAGGTTTTAATTAAAAGTTTTTATGTTGTATCAGAATAACTTAACATTGCTAATAGTTCAGTGTGTGGCCCAGAAGAGACTGTGTGAAAATAAATACAGCAAAAATCAAAGCTACTTCACATAGGAATGCTCCAAGAGACACAGTTCACCAAAAAAAAAACATGAAGTAGAAGTTGGATACTGTTGTACAAGGTCTGTACAGCGTAACTGACATTGTTGAACATTTATGTGCCAAAATAACCGTATGTGAGATTAAAAATACTATTTGTGTGTGTAGTGCAGCTAGTGACTGGGAAGAGGCAATCTTATAGCCGATTATATAGTGGAAAAGTGCATAACCACTGAAGAACTTACTCAAGCAGCTGTAGAAGTGAACTAAGCTGGCAGGATGTGGCTTTCATGATAATTCATATTTCAAGCTGAGCAAACTTGCAGAGCTCATTTGAAAACAAATTCCTCAACATTGCTCTCTTTTGAGTAAAACCTTTCCACCTTGACCAGAATACCTGCAAAATTGAGTTCTCTACTCTTTGCCTTTTCATTTTCCAATAAAAAACAGGCAAGCTAAACAGAGGGAGGTGTGTGAATGACTGTAGACACCACTAGGCACATTATGGGAACCTCGCTTTTGATTTGGAAGGTAATCAGAGTTTGGGTAAAGTCCTGTGAATGAGGAAGAGAATAGATTTTTTAATTAATAATGGCCTACAATTAGCATACAATGAGTGTAAGATCTAGCCATAATTTTGAAATGATTGTTTGCTGATGTAAAAAGTAGTAAAGGAAGAAGAAAGTTCGGTGTTTTAAACCATACAGCTTCATCCTGGAATTCCCTCTTTATCTGTTGTGCATTTTAGAAGCATTGCCTTTATTTATGAACTTGTACATTAAAACCTCTGACTTCAGTGTTACTCATTAGCCACTGCTTGAGACACTGGAAAAACACAGAGGCAAAAGAAAACAGAAGAATCTGCTGTTTTCACTTTCCACTGTGAGAGTTCTGGTGCATGTAAGAATGTCTGTCATTGTTTAATACTTCTTGAGTAATTGTAAGCATAATCATCTTGATAGGAACAAGAGCATGTCTGTACTGAATGTGACAGCATAGTGTAGCCTAGTGAGCTGTTGGGAACAGCAATAGCGCTCCTGACTGTGGCAGCAGTTCCCAGTCTGTGTAAAAGGAGTTACCCTCATCAGTAAAGAACATCAACTCACACCTCTGTGTTCCCAGTGGTACATCTCTTCTGGTGCCCTAGTTAAGCTGGGGTATCATGCAGGTGTCGCATAATCATATCTTTGTCTTGAATTGGCAGTGCCTAAAGCCATTGTCTCCCAATTATGCAGGAAAATGAAAAAGCAGTTAATTCCACTGGTTTGCTCATTCACTCCTAGAGGGTCCGTAATCCTGAGATTCAGTGTGGCTCCAGTTGTAAGAAGATGTATTAACTTCTTTTATACTTCATGTGAACAGGCTGCTGCTAGTCTCAAATGCTATGTATTGTCCTGACATTTCAGGCTGAGAGGCTTCTTGCTCTTTTGGTAGTGAGTGAATTTTGATACTGATGAATTAAGAAGTGGTGACTAGTCCCCTCAAGGATTTTGACAACATGAACTACTCATCTTGGGAACAGGCTTCCTCAAAAAGGTAGCTTTCTGTATAGTCCCCTGTTTCAGTCTTGACCTTTCCTACATGCTGCTTGGTACAGAGCATGAACAGCACCATTGCTCCTGCTAGGCTAGGGGACTGAAGCACAACTAACATGTTGAGGTGAGCTGGTACTAAGAAAATTAAGCCAGTTTGTTTTCCAAAAGATGATTGCCTAGATTTATGGACTTAAATAGTAAAACTAATGACTGTGTGTCCTGGGTGTTCTTTCCCCATCTTAGTTATGTATTTGTAGTTCTTATTGCCTTCATTGACTATTGATTCTGATATTATTTCAATTTTATGTGAATTTTACATTCCAAACTAAGACATCTTCTTCTGAAATCCTGTCCAAGTTGCTTTGATTTTACTGCATCCTTCCTGCTCCACTTATACCTTCTTTACAGAAGGTATTTCTGCAAAACAGTTGAACTTTCTGTGCTGAAAACTGGGGGTTTTTTCCAGCGCACTCTTCAAATTTCCTTTTGCTCTGTATTTTGTCCCTGCAGCAATTGTAATGGAAGATAAAGGCATTGCACTTTCCATTTTTACAGTCTTGCAGTAATGCCATTGCTTTGGGGCATGTTATGAAAAGATTAGCACATCCTTGTTCCGTGCCTGGAATTCTGCATTCCCACAGCAGAGAGACATTTACTCCAAGTGTAAGCTTTGATCTGGAGTTTAAATATAGCACAAATATTCAGAAGGATTTTTCCCTTCACATGCCCTCCTACCCTTGAGCAAATCTCTTGCATGGTGTTGATTTCCAGATGTTCTTGTCAGAAGCAGAGGGGAATCACTGAGGTTTGTACAATGGGAGATAAGTTGTGAGTTTTTTCCCATCAGCTCTACCAGGCAACCTGAAGTGCTAGATCTCAACAAGTTAGATTGCATTCAAAATTGGGATGAAGGAGATGAGGCAAATATTCCATCAAAACCAGAACTTCTTGGTGTGGCAGGCTTGTTCTGTAAGCCTTTTTATTGTTACTGTTCTCTATGCAACCAGTAACTACTGGAGTAAAGGTGAAGCCTGTAAGGAATGAAAGATCCGTAGGCTCTGCATAGGTCATTTCACGTTCCAGATTTGCAATTGAATTTCGATGTATAACTAAATACAAATGTGAAGATTTAGTTATGCCAGTCATGAGGCTCTAAGGCTTGAATCCAAACCTAGCAGTTCAGTGGCAGCCTGCAAGCATCACAAAGTCGTCTTCTGACTCTGAGGTCTTTGCAGGGAAGAGTGGAACACTAGTGATGGAAACAAGACAACTCTCTTCAGAGCCAAAGTGTTACTGGGTTGCCTTTCTGGCAATTTCACTCTTTGAAAAACAGGACGCTTTCCTTTTGGTGGACATACCTTAATTGTCAGAAAAGTCTTGTAAAATAAAATTCCTGCTGTCTGGTTTGTTCCTTCCTGCAGTTCAGAGAGATGTAATGGAGAACCTGCTGACCTGCACCTCCTTCATTTTGCAATTTCACATGTTTGTACAGAGACTGGATTGTGTGTTACTAGGCTTGAGTTTTTCCCTGTCTATTTGATAAGGTCATTGAGGAAGTATTCTTGGTCGTATTCAATATTAGAATCTGAGTTGATGTACAACATACTCATCCATTTTTTCTTGCCTTTTTAGGAGCAGAAGGATGTGTCAAGCACTTTCCAAAACAGATAAGGCCATGTAAGACTTTAGAGTCTGATTTTAACCATAGTTGCAATAGGTCACATATAAAATATTTACTCTGGACAAGAGAGGAAGGGTCCTGACTTGCCAGTGTAAATCGTTAGGTTATTAAGAAATTTAAAAGATATGCATTTGACTCTCTTATTGTGTGGATACTGTGTTAAAAACAGTCATTCCACAGGCTTAGGTATGGTAACAGAATCACAGAAATAACAAGGTTGGAAAAGACCATAAAAATCATCGAGTTCAACCTATTACCCAACTGTGGCTGTTTAAAGAGGGCTTTTGAAAGGAGGTGTAAGAGCAAAACCCCACTTACCCAATTAAAATTCAGTTTTCCTCAAAAAGAAAGC